>JASAND010029147.1:0-11132 GCA_030248195.1 Trissonchulus latispiculum | reverse complement strand
ACAAGTCGGTGGGGCACTTTTTAAGGTGGGTGGTATAATGACAAAAAGTTGATCGCCTCGCCAAGGGCTTTCATCTGATACCCAACTTGACCGCTTTTGAAGACTTTCATTTTGACCCCCACCGGTCCCACTGTGGGTGGGGCACCCACCCACAGGTCGGTGGGGTCACTTTTCGTGGGTGGCATAATGACAAAAGTTGATCGCCTCGCCAAGGGCTTTCATTTGATACCCAACTTGACCACTTTTGAAGACTTTCATTTTTGACCCACACCGGACCCACTGTGGGTGGGGCACCCACCCACAGGTCGGAGGGGCCACTTTTTGTGGGTGGCATAATGACAAAAGTTGATCGCCTCGCCAAGGGCTTTCATTTGATACCAAACATGGCCACATTTGAAGACTTTCATTTTTGACCCACACCGGACCCACTGTGGGTGGGCGCTGTGGGTCAGGGGTCACATCCACCGACCTCGGCAGTATGCTCATCGTTTTCCGCGACCCCGATTTACTATATATGGGTACCACCCCAAGGCCGAAAAACGCCATTTTTAGTGACTTTCAAGCCATTTCTAGTAAAAGCGGGACTTAGAAACTTTTCGCCAAAACAGGCCAAAAAATGCAAAGTTTGGGCCCATCTCCTGAAAGCTACAGAGCGAAATTAAAAAATCCCCCTCGTTACTTTGAGCGCATAGTCCCAAATATTCAAATAAAACAAACCAAACCGATCTAGCTGCTAGCCTGTGAAAAAAAGTTGATTTCAACCGAAGTGCCAAAATAGCGAAAGTCCGACTTTGGGGCCTTGGCACAGAGCCAAAGTTGGCCGAGTGCCAAAATGACCTTCGTTTGGTAGCATGGGGGGATACTGTCTACCAACATATCATAGTAGCATTGGACCAAAATGCCCACATCGTTCCAACACTTCGCTAGAAAATGCACTTCCAATAAGCGTTATTAACCGAGAAAAAAAAACAACCGCACGTTAACTATGCCTAGTGCAAAATTTCGAAGTTCCGAATTTTAACCAAAAGTATGGTGATACTTGTAGTACTACTCGAGTACTTTACGATGGTAACCTTTTTACCCCTCCCGGACCTCTAATTAGCTGGCACCAGGCCCACACGGTCTCCAGGGGCCGCGCAGACGCCTTTACACCCATATTATGTAGGGGCGCTATCGCGCCCCTACATAATATTCTTGAGCAACACCGACAATGGCTCATGCATGAGTTCAAGTGGTCTATTAAACCGGGCGTTTGCTTGTAGAAATAACACACCCAGGCGGAATGTTTCCCCTTTTAGGGGTTACTTGTTATTTTAGAATGCGTATGTTTAATTAAGAAACAAACAGCAACGCATACTATGCATAGTACACACAGAAAGTGTAGCAACTGCTGCTATATACCGAATAATAATTGAAGACCAGCCGCCCCACCCCGCCCCATACGCTATCCTTAAAACAACCAAAGAACGGTTAATTCGCGCCGAAGGCGCGAAAATTTTTGGTTTTTTCTGCTTTTACTCCTTTCCGCTTCTTAATTTTTCTGACCTTCGAAACCTGACAGGGAGGGGCGGCCGCCCCCCCCCGCCCCCCGTGGGTGCGCCCCTGCTATCAGTATTGATATGTTATCGATTTAAGACAAAATACACTACACGTATGAAATATACTAAAAACTGTTAAACTCCTCACTGTACCTCTTTCAATCGGTATGGATCAATTCCATGCCTATTTTGATGCATTAAGGTCTGAATAATATTTTTGTTAGTTTGAACCTAAAAATACATGCGTACACAAACGCAAAAGTACTGTCGGCAACACAGAGGTTAACTTGACACAACGATTTTTAACCAGGGTCAAATGCAAGATTTTGAAAAAGAAAGCTAGGAGAAAGTCTACAATCCGGATAACAATCAAACAAAAAACTGTCACATTGAAAATAGCTTAAATTTTCTTTTTGGCACCCACATAGGAGATCCGGCCCTTCTAAGTCTATCTCTGGATAAGCAACTGTCTTCAGCCATCTTTCGCAGAGGAATTACGACACTGAGGTAAGCTGGACGCAATAGAACAGATAGTTTAAAAACAGCCACCTGGCTTTGCGGGCCACTAGAAGACTGAAGCCTCACAAAATCAAACAGTTGTACAAAATCATTTACCTGAGATCGCAATTCTCCAATCCGTTTGCACATCTGCTGCAAAATGTCATCAGCATCACTGCCTGCAGTGGTGAACAACAGCAGATCATTCTTAGCCAGATTAACACCTTTCGGACAGATCTGTCCCTTCTGGGTTCCACTGTCGCGCTTGTGACGTTTGTTACGCTTACGACGCGGCTGACTGGAATCCGTTGCAGCGGTTGCGGGCGGAAGGGAACCATGGGCTCTGCAAATAAATAGAAAAAAATTGCATTCAAAACAACACTAACATTAAATGCAAACTTCCACAGACGACTTAAACACAACGGTTACAGCCTAGCACTTGGCACGAAACAAAAGGCCTTTTAGTTGCACTCAAAAGCTTCCGCCCAGTTCCCCATGTGAAAAAATTTTACCGCCCCCCGTCACCAAATCCTGGATCCGCCAGTGGGTAAAAGTTAAAATTGATATGTATATATATAAAGCATGCCGTAATCTTTTGTCTGTCTGTCTGCGTCTGTTCTCGGCCACTCAACCCGGAGGCAATATGGGGGTCAGTCTCGGCAGGGTTAATACTTAGCGGATGCTGCAGCCAGATCAAGTGACCCAAAAGGAAGCGAACGACTAGGTCTAAGGGGGATGTGGGTCACTGATCCTCCATGGCTTGTGCGACCGACCTGCTGTCTGAGACATGACCAGTACGCCGTCAACTGACACGGACGATTGGACGTACTCCGAGGATGTGAGGGACGTCAACCAGCTTACTGGCGACGTGGCACCTCCCGGGCACACTCAAGCAACAATTTTTGAGGATGATAATGCGTCCGCCTCATCAGACATCAGTGCATCTACCTCAGCAATTATATACGTAGTAAAGAAAACAACTGAGGCAAGCATAGCTTGACGGCACTGACATTATAGTATAGCCTAACCAGGCGAGGCTGCAGTTATGTAGTATCACTGCCGCCTCGATCCGTCATTGAATGCGGTCCTTCATGGACCGCAAACTCGGGAGCTTGGAAAAAGGCAATAATCTTTTGTCATCCTTTATGTACGGGACTTCGTAGCCCTCAGTGAAAAATAATGCTGTAAGTAATTAAGTAAAGATTTGAACTGAATATCCGTTAACTGGGTTGACCGTGGATCCCAAAAATTTGTCTTGTTTTTGGAGACATAATATGGTGTGTTATGCCTGAAAATGGGCGAAATCGGTGACTATAAAATTTGGCACCCGGCGAGCACCCCCTCCCCTTAAGTTGTTTGCCTTTCATTATAAAGCCAAATAACAGAAATTTAGTAATAATCGCGATAGATTAGAGCAGTCAGCTATACACCCGTTGAATATCTATCTATCTACCTGAGGTATTGATTACAGTGGCCACAAAGGGTTCCTCTGCCGCCTGTATTGGTATGAAGCAGATGAGATCGATTCCCACAATGAAGACAAGCGCGCCCTGAGTCCGTCTAAATACAGAAAACATGGATGATATTATACAAAAAACCAGGTAAATATGAATATTATACTCGAGAAATAATGAGAATCATCAAAAGGGAATTCCCAGCCGAAATTGGGAAAAAGTTCCCTGAAGAATAGACTGAAGAAGGAGCCTAGGGTGGAGCCTCGAAACCGGCTGTGAAATAAGGTTCGTCTGACTCTGGGTGTACATATTTTCATTTTCATTTTTCAAATAAGTCATATTCAACTAGAGTTACTTTGGACCTTTTCGAATTAAACGAATAAGAGTTAAAATTATGCTAGCCTGTATAACACAGGGAACAAGCTAACTGCAACCACTTCTGATGCTGATTTCATAGTTCCAGCCGCAAGCAGACGCGCGTAGGCGTCTGTACGCGTTTGTGAGCTGAATTAGTTACAATTGATTTTAAACGGCTGAAACGGCATGTCATAATGAGGCGTCGGCGCGCATCTGCGTTCGCCCTTGAAAGCACCTTATTCCTAATTTACCTCATCGTCGCTTTCTTCTGACAACTCGCTGAAATAGAAAAATGATAGCAACGATAAAGCGGAGAGACTCCGGAACCAGACGTTCTCAACTAGGATTTTGAAATAAGGAACAAATTCTAAGTTGAAATAAAGAGATACGCATAAGCTTTGCTTCTAAACCTGTCTCCATGGCAAAAGCTAAGAGGTCGAAGACGAGGAAGACTTAGGCCAAGAAATTACCTTGTTTGTGCTGGATGAAAAAGAACAGAGATACGTAATTATCTCTACATTAACTTCTGTATGTTAATTATTGCAGATCTTGAATCCTGAAGCAATTTACTCTCTTCTGAAGCAATCTGTTGTATCAAAATCAAGTAAAATCGAACCTATCACTCTTGCTTTTCATGGCAAGACGATCCACGTAACTGCTTCGATAACGAGTTTTCTTCCAGGAATAGTAGTATTTGACCAGCGCACCAATGGACTTGTCAGGTAGCTAAAGTAGAAAGAAAACGTCCACAGATACAAACAGTATAGATTAGCAAAATCCTTCCAAATCGCAATATCGCGAGGTTCGTACACTGAAGGGGTGAGGTGGGGGACTGGGGGATGACCCAATAATCAAAAGCAAAAAGTCAAGGAACAAATCTATGTAACATCACTTTATTTGTTCATTATTTCTCTATGATTTATTTGTTCAAGGAATAGCGACTGCAGAGAGTTTCACTTATCGTTAACAATATGCCTACACCAAGGGTGTAGTGGTTGCAGCACCGTACAGCGAAACCACACTGCTCATCGTCATGGCTCAAAACAGCATTTTCAGGTTTATTTTTACTATTTTCAACAAAGCTCGTACTCAAATTTGAGTCGGCCTCCTAGGAAATTCCTGTCAGATATCGAAAATTGCTCTCGGTGTGAAGTGATACCCCTTCCGAAAACCACCTTGTCTCTTTCTTATTCCTCAAGACCGGTAACTGTGACAAAATTTTGGCCATTATCTCCTCTTTTGGAGCCTCTTTCACAAAAACAGGTCCTGACCAGGTGAAAATGCTTAACCAGTACTAAGTTCAAAAGAAGCACGTTTACAAAGAAAACCTACATGGAAAAAGAAAAGGAACTTTAGATAAAATATGGACCCGAGGCTAAAAATTTCCTGCAAACTTTACAACTTGCATTACATACGCGTCGTGATGATCACGTACATGTAGAGTTGTGCCTGTGCCTTGAATCGGGCCTCGGGGCCTAAGCCCGCCGGGTCGGCCCGGTCAGCGGAGCGGCGAAAGCCCGGCCAGACCCTGTCGTTCCTGAAGAGGCCTGGTCAATTTTTGTTGTGCATATTTCAAAATTTTTCCAAATTATCTTCATTAAACAGTCGAGTTTAAGCTTCTAGGAAATGTCTAAGTTGTAATATAAATAACATTGACTATTGTTTGTCACTGAGTTTTATATATCGGCCTTCATAGGGCCGACCGGGCCTACACCGGGCCGCCGGGCCTTGAATCGGGCCTCCTGGCCCTGGCCGGGCCGATTTAGCAGGCATGGGTCCGGCCCGGGAAATATTTTAACGGCACAACTCTACGTACATGATAAAACTGATGCAAACATGTCATTTCGTTCAGTGCGTAGCTAGCACAGTGCCCAAACAGAACTCAAAACGCGGCGCATGGCCTTTAACACCCATACGTACTGTAGTAGTAGGGTTCGCACCCTCGCTATAATACCATTTGTTTAATGCGATGAAAATTCTTGCCATGCAGAGAGAAGGCTTGCTCGAAGAGGACCTTGTCCCCAGCAGACCAGAGATCGGGGATGGGCACATACTCTCCCATATCAGCAAGGGCTCGCTCTACACTGTAATCATGGTACAGAAGCATTCCCAGAGCCTGAAATAAATAGCAAAACAGAATGTAAAAAACTCTAAAAACTACTGGTTTTGGGATCAATGACACGCGATTTCACAAAGCCCGACTACACAGAGCTTTCACTGCCTAAGCTCACGTCATTTCAACAAATTTACTTTTTATTCCCGCCACAATCACGATGAAGTATAATATAAAGTTTGTACAGCGAAACATGCCGAGTTTAAGTCTCACAACAGACTAAGAGCTTAGGGTGAACTATGGAGCGTGAAATAACGCATATACGTATATATGTAATTCAAAGTTTTAAATGTCAGGCTTTTTACGTGGCAACAACACATGGTCGCTACAAAAACTAAATATACTCAGAAGGAGGGGGGGCATCACCGGCAAGGTGGGGGAAACAATGACTCACCCTGCACGACTGGCACACGATAGAGATAAAAAATCCAGTGCAAAATGAAGTCTGGGCTTAATCTAGTGGGGGGGGGGGGTGGGGGCCCCCCCCCCCCCCATAAACACCCTTCCCCCCCCAAAATCGCCCCCCCAAAAAAAGTGGGTGCCCCTTTTGGTGCCAAATTTTGCCCTGAAAAAATCGCTCAGAAGGCCAAATTTTCAAAAATTTTCCGGCATCGCCGGACATTATTACTCAGTTTTTGCCCTTTTCAACACTAAATCTGTTTATTTTTGCTATAAAAATCAACTTTTATAGTATATGCCAGCAAAACAGCGCTATTTTTAGCATATTTTTCGAAAAATTTTCGCCCCCCCCAAAAATTCCTTGCCCCTCGGACCTTTGGGGGCCCCCCAAGAAGGCCCCCCCCCGAGAAAAAATCCCTAGAATAAGCCCAGGAAGTTAGAGTCTTGCACATTAAGATCATAATGCAAATAACCGTTCCTGTTCATTGAGCGTTCGTGTGGCATGGGTCCGAAGTTGACACCCAAAAATTACCCTAAACCTAAGGATTTTTCAAATTTTCTAAGATCATTCCAACTTACTGGTAATAGTTACAGGAGTTCTTTTCTGCATGAAGGCGTTTGTGCATGTGCTCTATAACGTGGGAGTCGGATTTTCGCTAGGTCACACGGTTGAGAAATAGTGACCATCTTCTTTCCCTCGCATTTTTTCACCTGAGACGGGAAACAACGGTGTGCTTCTTCCCCAGTTTCGATTTTATTTATTCAAAAATAACCACTAATTGTTTACTCATTTGAACTGTTATACCCCTCAATAGATTTCCGCTAACGAGAAACGCCATATGACCAGCCCCTGTGGAGGAATGCTGGCAAATATTCCCAGGGGGGCAGATCATGCGGATAACAAGAAAATTAGTGTCCATAAACAATATTTTTGTGATATTATGAACTGTGAACATTCCAGAGAGTTTCACAAGTGTGGATATGCAAAAGACTACACCCGAAATGGATGACCTTTGAACACATTTGTGCGTTTTAGCCACCCATCATAAGTAAACACTCACTTTCTTGAAGGTTAATATTGCAAAAGGTGCATTTTATCATTGCAAGTTAACACAGAAGACATTAAATTATAAATTACAGGAGAAAATATGTAAGATTTTGCAGACAAAAGTCTTAATTTCCTAGCAATGTTGTTCCATTAAGTTTGGCTTGCCTGATGGATAATATTAAGCCTGGCTTCTGGCAGTTTTTAGAAACAGATATCGCGTTTTGCCTTTAAGGTGGTGATTCCTTTTGGGCGTTGATTGACGGCTCAAATCAAGATGAAATCTGATGAAACTTGCTAAAAAGCTGTTTTAGCGTTCTGACATCCTCCGCACAGTCACGTTTCAAAAACTGAACACTTGCGTTTATGACAGTTTTTGCCGATATTTGACAGTAGCAGCAGCTGCATAGTCATCGCTATATTCATTTGACAGATCTCGTTGAGCTCTGCATGCATGCTTTTTAAAGTAACTTTTTAACTCTTCTCTATCGTAAGATAATTAGCCGTTGTTCTTATTTTGGCGTTGACAACTTGTCATTATTGCAGAAATCAAATAATCCATCGTTTCTTGAGCTACGCAAGCCGTAAAATTAAACTAAGGGTGTCGTTTTGGAAGTCTCGTCGATGCCAATTATCTGTGACATGATAATCTTCCAACTGCTATCCTATAGGCTGCTAAATGTAGTTTCTGTAGAAACATGACCAAATTTTTCCAGCGATTGTGGAGTGTTCATAATGCAAGCTAGAGGGTAGCCACTTAGTAGACGTGTTTTTACACAAAAATACCCAGGAATCCTTTTTTAGTTGCCCCGATTGCAGCCCTTTTAGCTAAACTGATTGCTTGCCAAAGTTGGGCAATGCCATTAATGTGGTGTTGTGGTGATAAAGGAACGAAATTTGGTATATACAGGCTTTTTCCCGATATCCCCATCTTTTATCCCCCACTTGTGGAGGGAAAAGCATGGTCTATATTGAGGCTAATCCATTTGAAGTAGAACCCAACGCTGATTTTACTGGTGGTACAGACAGTACAGGCCAAGCCCTACATGATGGTACATAAACCGTCGGGCTAGCTACAGTCTGCAGTAAGTAATAACCTTATTTCGAAAATTGTTTTTACCCCCCTTGACTACATAAACACATGTAAAGAAATACCTTGACGAACACGGACCACATCAATACCTGAAGCATATACATTACATTAAAAAGTACGTACTTGTTCAGCAGAATATCCATGCTTTTCATGAGCGATGCTTAGAAAATCTTCCACTGAAATAAAATAAAAGCAAAAATAGTAGCGTGCACAAATTTTCATCAAAGTTTCAATCGTTGTCGAAAAATTCTAAGTCCAAGACGGGAGGACCACAAAAAATTACCCAAACAAATACGCTAAAGCCAACGTTTCATCAGCCTCAGTTTTGCGCAAAAGCCGAGACTTAGCCAGTTTCAGTATCGGTACCATGGCGTCTATCTCGGTCTCGTCCATCCATAAAGTTACTTTCACACTGACTGCGTAACAGTATGTTAAAGCAAAAATAGCTACAGTTGTTACAGCTATTAGCTTCACTTTTTGGTCTGTTTTGGGAAAAGGAAGAGAGGGCAACTGAAGCAAAGCAATTTTATACATGTATCTCCATAAAAATAGTTTCCTATTAATTAACATCACTAACATTCTTCCTCTGATAAAGTGGAATTCGGTTGCCACAAGCAAGTTTCACGCTCCTGGAATTTGTGCAATGACTCTTTATCTAAATACAAAAGGAGTAATATATATATATATATATATATATATAAGGAACAAATTTTCAATCACACGACTTGATTTTTCCATCTGGACAATGCGGTACATCAGAAAACATAGAATATAATAAAGGATTATTTACGGGCAAAGAATATTCCGATAGCCAGATATATTCCAAATTGATGAAATATCCAGATATCCGACTACATACAAACCAGACAAAAATAAAATTGATATTCTTTAGACAGACTAATAGATATACAATGTAATATAGAACCAAACATTGAATAAGTCCCTCTTAGAACTTACCCTGTAAGAGCGGTGGCACCTCTGCCTGATAAGCTTTGCCGACTCGCACAACATTTCCACCCTCTCCTACAAGATAAAATAAACACACATATGTAGGTATAAATATACGTACACTGGCTTATCCCTAGTGGGGGGGGGGGTGGGCTTATCCCATTCGGCGACCTCCCCCCACCATTCGAGGAGTCCCCCCATAAATCCCGACCTAACCCCCCATAACCCCAAAAATTCCCAAATTTTACCACTTTTACCCAAAATTTTCAAAAAATTTTCCGGCTTCGCCGGATTTTTGACTAAATTTTCGCAATTTTAGCGTAAAAAACACCTAAAATTAGTCATTTTTAGCGATTTTTAGCAGTTTGTACACAAAAAAACCCACAAAAAATCGAAAAAATTTTCTAAAAATATGCCCCCCCATTTTGGGTGAGCCCCCCCATGAAGCCCCCCCCCCCCATAAAAAATTGCCAAGGGATAAGCCAGGTACATATGGGCGTATATCCACGGTAGGGAGTGGGGGTTGAAACCCCCTCCTTTTGGGTTAAATTTTATCAATACTCCATTACAAAAAGTGGAAATTTTTGTCAAAACACCCTCCTTTTCAAAATCCTGGATACGCCCTGTATGCATAACATGGAAATGGAAACCACCAATGCAGAAGAATCTGCCAATCTGTAGAGTTCTGCAGTCCCCAAGGTAACGCTCCAAAATTAGCTTTTAACTTAGAACCTATTTACGCTGACGCCCCATGAAAATTTCTGAAAATCAGCTTTTGAGCGACCCCCTCCTCCCATTTTCAGTCAGATCCCCCACTTTAACGACCCCCGAACTTTTTTCGCCAGACATACCCCTACGGTCACTACTCAATAGGCCTTCAACAGAGCAACTTGGCCAGAACTGCGTATTATAGGGGAGCGCGAGAGCGCTCCCCTATAATATGGGTGTAAAAGGCTCAGTGCGGCCCTTGGAGACCCGTTCGAGCTCCGTGCCAGCTAAATACTCAACGAAACTGGACAATTTTGGTATCGTTGGAATCTACACGACGAGTACTACAAGTCGCAAAAAGTTTTGGTCAAAATTTCCAACTTTGAAAATTTTCGCTTCCGGGCAAGTTAGGTCCGTTTGTTTTTTTTCCGTGTAAGTCACGCTTGGAAAAATGCAATTTTCTGTCGCAGTGTTAGAACGATCTGGGCATTTTCAGCAGGTGAAGTTTGGTTTTTCTGAACGTATATACCCCGAAAGTGAACCTTTTTGATATTTTTTCGCTGCCCGGCCCGGCCGGCCACCTGTACGGCCGGCCAAAAGTGGACTTGGCGCTAAAATGGCCAAAAATGGCCAATTTTTTGTCAAAGCTACAGGACTCAGGGAAGACGCTAGAGAGACGTGGTTTGTTGCATAAGGATCTACGGAAGGGTTTATATGTCCTAACGAGGGCGATTTTTGATATCTGGCCAGGATCGTTCTGGCGGCCGGCCCAAAGTTGGTCCGGCCAAATAGCCATTTTCGGAAAATAAGTCCCAACTCTACAGGAAATAGTAAAAAATAGGCCTAAATATGCTGTTTTGGGCCATATAGTGGGACGCATATAAGGGTTATCGGGGTCGCTGAAAACGATGAGCATAGTCGCAGCGCTGTGCGGTGCTGCTATCGTGCTGTACTGTTGTGCAGCAACCATAGCACGCTG
>JASAND010029146.1:0-16090 GCA_030248195.1 Trissonchulus latispiculum | reverse complement strand
CTGACTCAGTGCAAAGAAACCTGAACGTGAGATAACGGCAGCCATTGTGCAAAAAACCAAACTTTATTTTTTACTGCTTACATAAAATAATCCATCAAAAACGAAAACAACATCATATTTTTAAACAAAATAGCAGACGCTGAAAAGATTAATGTTGGCTTCCAAGGCGACCAAATAACATGCAATTTCAGGTAGATAGATAAGGAACCTCTGAAAGTGCAAAAATGTTTCAAAAAACAATAAAGCAAGACTCAAATGTTTGGCGTTTATTTTGAAAGTTTATAAGTTTTAGGAAAGTCTCTATTGCAGGAAATTCAATTTTCAACGAGGTTAGAAACATCTTTGCGTTAGTTAACTTCCCATAAAATTCCCAATACGCAGCTACACGTGGAGCAAGTCACTTAACTTTCCGAGACATTGATACAAACTGTCGAAGTTGCCTAGGTGCCGAAATGCAAAGACAATGACTAAATGTAAATTTAAATTGACCTAGAGAAGCCTATGATCTGGACATCGATTTTTGAAGGTTGACCAAGTTTTGGTTGACCCTACGACAAATCGGCTCATATATATGGTGTACTCTTGAAGGACTGTCAGCTGGCACAAAATGAGCTAATAACTTAAAACTTGGATCACCATTCAACTTTTGGCTAACTAAAAGTCAATTTTTTTAACCGAACCAAACGTGACTAAGCTAAATATTTGTAACTCATGCAACTCCGTAATAGTTTTGTTCGCTCTTTTTGGATCAAACAGACTCAGCACTGGATCAAGGACTTGTTTCGCACAGGAGACACACGTGCTTGCCAGGCAAGCCGGCTTGCCGGCACTGTGTATCCTAGAAAGTGGGGCCTAGGGTATAAGCCGTAAGTGAACCGTCATATGTCCTTTCGCTCATCCACTCTTAAGCGCAGTTACCGTGGTGGTTTAATAGCCGTGCTGATTGCGTGGCAGGAAGAACAGAGGAGAAAGGAGTTGAGGTGGGAAGGCGTTTGGAGTTGGGGATGGTCAAGGATTTAGTGCCTGATTAGTGCGACGTGTTCGTTGTGCCATACCGGGTACCCTTTGATCGTTCCAACATAAATCCAGTATCGCGATTTCTGTGACAGAAAACGGGGCTGGCAAGTACTTCCAGTGGACCACCCGGCCGTGGCCGTGGACTCCCATCAGAGCCGAGTGTCCCTCCAGAGAGATTCAACTCCTTAGGGCTTTTTCATGAGGTAGAGTTAAAATTTATCCGATCCTTCTCATTAAAGAGCTAGAAGAAGGAAACTCAAGCTTGAGTGAAGTTTAAACTAGTTGAAACGGCTACTTTTAACTCTACTCTATCCTTTCTTGAAAAGGCCCTTAGTCGAAGATATCTTTATACAGACCGTTATTAATAAAGTATGGTCCAGGGCTGTGCTATACCGCCGGAGAGAGGTATTCTGCAACTGCGCCTTGTGGCGTGGTGTGTAAGCGTCATTAGTTTTAACCCACTGCAGAATAAATTCAGCCTTCCCTTGCAGGATCGTGTCTAAGCATCCTGCATGCAGACGGCTGACGTATGAGCTTTACCAAGGATAAATCATCCAGAAAAAGTAGGCGCTAAGACTTCAGTACCTGCGGCAGACCCTTATGTAAGCTGCGAACGGAGTAGGACACAAAATGGAGCACTGAGGGGACTCCTACTGCCACTGATTTCGCCACAATTTTTGCATCGCTCACAAATGGTCAATTGACAGCAGTTGGTGAGATGGTAGCGAAGGACCCCTTTCAGATAAGTTTTCCACTCAAATTCAAAATAAAGCTTTGGCTCGGCATGGGATCGAACCACGGCCCTTTTAAACCGCAGTCAGAAGAGCATTCCACTACACCACTGAGTCTAAAGCTGAACTCCCATATCAGTCTTATCCTATCAGTCTTTCTTTTGCCTACTTCCTTACAGTGATTAATTAAAATCATGTCAAGCGTTTACGTGGCCAAATGGATGGTCACATTTCGCTGGCCCTCATGGAC
Source organism: Trissonchulus latispiculum (assembly GCA_030248195.1). Taxonomy (NCBI): domain Eukaryota; kingdom Metazoa; phylum Nematoda; class Enoplea; order Enoplida; family Ironidae; genus Trissonchulus; species Trissonchulus latispiculum. The sequence continues at coordinate 14,092 of JASAND010029146.1, read as the reverse complement.
GTCAATATCAGAACTACCGTAAGAAATATTCATATCCCCAAACGAATATCCATCATATGTGTGTACGTAATTCTGGAACCTAGCCCTCCCCCTACCCGACGTGCAACCTACTCCTCTTCTGCAGATACGTTGGCCAGCCGACCTATACCTACAGTGTATTAATTATCGGCAGCATGTGCAGTTAGTGTTCCGGCCTTGAGCCTATATGTATCAGTGCATATTTCTTGTGTCTTGTTCTGTCTAGGGCCAGTTAGGGCTAATACATATTTAGTACCATATTTAGTAGATTATTGATCTGGCTGCCCTAGGTATGGCTATACCACGCCAGGTATGTTATTAATTGTGGTAGCAGTCCAGTAATGGTTGCACTGTTCCTTCGGCATTCCCGCTGCACTAGTTTCGTTTCTTGTTTCATTCTCTTCCCCGTTAGTATATTTGAAAATGTCGGCATAGTTATAGTTAGTTTAGCAGGCTACTGTTAATTGATTTCAATCAGTATTTGTAGACCGTTAGGCCTTTAGACCGAAGCTTCCCCAGCGAAGACGGTTTTTTGCTTTTGCAGATAGAAGGCAGGCTGCTGCAAATCAATCATTAGTCCAGTCCACCCGCTGTTGTGGTGGCCAATAGGTATGGCATGGTATGCATATCTTAACCAGTAGTTGGTTAAATTAGCTTATGCCTTAGTCTAATTTTTATGGTGGTAGCTGCTGCAGAGACAATATCATTTGCTAACACATCCATTGTACTAAACATTTGATGTTATAATATTGATCAAATTAGTCACTAAGAAGGTTGAACTAATGATGAACCATGAAGAAAATTTCTACAATGCTGACAACTGACATTCCCAGAGTGACTCCAAGAATCGCACCCAGATCAGTTACAAGATCCAAAATCTAAATTTTAGATAAACAACTTTCTGATTTCGTTACAACCAAGTAATAACTGAACACAGCCTAGGAAACAGAATATAATTATCGTGCTCTCTTTTTATGCAAAAATCCGCTCAGAAGCAAAACTGGAGCTGCTGTGTGTGTTGAGTGCTGATTTAATAGGTATTGATTTTCAACTCAATACGAAGCATTATCTAAATTAGGAAAACTACTGAACCAGGAATTTACCGTTAATCTAGGAACTTCTGTATAAGTAATGGACACGTCGTCCGCGAAGAACACCTCCACAAATGCCAACGAGCTTCTGAAAAATCAAAACTGTTTACAACTGATTTTTGGAAATGGCTGTGTGTGATAAAACTTTGCCAGAGAACAAATATCTAAATAGGGTTGAATAGAAAACTGTGCCTAAAGACTAGTGAATTTCAGCAGGAAGGTGATTTTCAAACCCCAGGAAGTCGGTTTTTGTTCAAATCCAAAATACAAATGTAAAACACAATTCAACTGTTTGTTCAAACCTCCACTTTCCGCTCGCTGCATGGATTTCGCCTATAATTTAGTAATCCTTGCAAGCATAGACACATTCGCTGAGCGGTTTTTAGCGGCTACCACATTCTGTAGCAAATATCTAAAATTTCTGAAAATCGTCCTTTTTGTCAAGCTTTAAGTCTTTTTAATCCTTTAATCTTAGCAAGTCAGGCGTTTGCAGGGATATCTCAACAAAAGTTTCCGTAATTAGCTTATCATAAAACAAGAAAAGCTTTCAATCTGCATCTGAATTTAGTTTATATCAAGTGGACGTCCTTTTATAACCTGAACACTTTGTATTCCTACACCAAATCTTGCGCCACATATCGTAATTCAAGAACACAAGTGTAAGTTGTAAACTACAGTGGGCCTAGATGGAATTATAGGCTTACGTCCTTGAAGACCTGACGTGATTCCAGGAACACATTTTTTATTTCCTTACGTAATTCCAGATCCACATTTTTTATTTCACAGAGAAGAGCACTTGTTGCAGTTGCAATCACAGTGCAACAATATGAATTACCGCTTTAAATATTCCAGCTCCCTCTAAAACAGCAGTACACGACTATATACCTCAGATCTTGGATTTCCAGCTTCGTCGATGCTGAATTGTTCACTGGCATCTAAAAGTATCGCAACTTGAAAATACCTCATCGTTTAAGTAGTACATTCTGCAGACTTCTCAATAGTGTGCGTATATCCTAGAGGGCAGTTGGGTTTGTTGCCTGGCGGGAGAAGTTAATGCTAAATTCTATTTAAATAATTAGAGATATTTTGAAAACAACTCTTCACATTTCAACAACACATTTCGAATGTGAAAGGTGGTCCCAAAAATAGAAACATGATTCTATCAAGTATTGAGGAAGTACTTACTTGTCAACCATGGAAAGACTTAAAAAATTAACTGTTAAAATAACATGAAATTAAAGTTGCAGCACATTACATTTGGGACGAAGAGTTTGCTGAAGGGAAAAAGCTTCAACTAATCACAGTTTAGCGAAAACACCGGATAAGCTAGATCATGATTCGAAACATTTTCAATTCTTCAAACTTTGAGTTCAGTAAAATGCTTTTCGCATCATAAGATCACGGAAATGTGTGATGTTGCGGGTGTGTAAAGAACGGTAAATGTGGTAGAAATGATCGTTGCTTCTACACACATTTTAGGGACGAAACTTAGCATCATTAGTTTTTTCACTGGGTGTTCCGTTCCATTTTCACAGGCCATCTAGCGAATCTCCGGTAACAAATTCTACATAGGGTACATTACCAAATAGTTCTTGGAAGGATACAATGAATGGGTTGTTGTTACCAAATAGTTCTTCAGTCTAAATAAAATGTACAACAGTATTACTACATACCAATATTACAACATTACAATAGTATTACAGGCACTTAAAGTAGCAGAAATTAAAGAAGATAATCGTTATTACTCATATGGAAACATGCAAGGGGGCTAACAAATAAAATAAGATTTAAGCGTTACTAACCGGCAAGCGTCAGGACAAGAACTTTTATGTGTGAAATTCCAATTAAGTATCACATTGTGAAGGCACAAATCTAAAAGACAACTGTTTGAAAATGGTCTGTTATGCAAACATGAGTTCTTACATTTAATAATGGAATGAAAGTTCTGGGTTTGGATATCCTGCCTACAGCAGAAATCCCAATGGCTGAAAAGTCAAAAAGTTCAACGATCGAGAAGTTTGACGGTAGTAACTATCCCATCTGGAAGTTTAAGATGCGGATGTTACTAACCGAAAAAGATTTATGGGGGCACATTGACGGAACCGATGTTCTTGCAGACGACGCAACAGCAGCACAAGTCAGAGACTACCGGAAGAAAGGAAACAAAGCACTGGCAACGTTGGTCCTAGCCTTGGAGGATAACCAGATTTTTCTGGTTAAGTCTGCAACTACTGCACGCGAGGCATGGGAAAGTCTCCAGAGTCATTATGAGCGGCGGACGCTGGTGAATAAACTGTACCTCAGACGAAGATTGTTCCGGATCATGATGAAGGACGGCGATGATATGCTCAGCCACATCAATCAGGTCAAGGATCTTTCCGATCAGCTATCGGCGATAGACGCGCCTGTTAGTGAAGAGGATCTGGTTACGATTCTACTGGCAAGCTTACCTGAAAGCTACGACAATCTGATTACGGCTTTAGATTCGCGCGGCGGTGAGCTTACCCTCCCATTTGTCCAGAGTCGACTACTACAAGAAGAGTCGAAAAGGAAAGAAACTAAAGAAGCCGGAGAATCTACTGTTGAAAGAGCATTGTCCATGGATCAGCAAAGAAGTCAGCGAAGAAATCTGCAAAGTAGTTCAAGGCCTAAGAAAGGTAACTGTTACAACTGCAACAGACCAGGTCACTACGCCTACGAATGCAGAGCACCAAAAGCTGGTTCCTCCTCCTACCAGAACAAGCGTCCCGGTACGGAAACTATCAAAAGCCTAGAAAAGCCAACGTTGCGTACAAGCCCGTGTCAAATGGCTCATCATGATGAATCAACCGATGGAGCTTTTGTGGTTATAAGTGGGAGTCAAAATGTTCTCCTCACCACAAGCAATGATTTGGGTGCCTCAAAAGAATGGTTCATTGACTCCGGGGCATCACAACACATGACGTTTCGAAAGGATTGGATTGAAAACTACGTGGACCTGAAAAGTTCTGAAGATATTACGCTTGGTGATGGAAGAGTGGTACAATCAGTTGGAAAAGGAAATATCAGCATGGACATGCATCTCCCAAAAGGTAAAAGGAACATTTTGTTGAAAGATGTTTTGTATGTTCCGAAGTTGACGCTGAACCTTCTATCTGTTAGATCTATCACCAATAATAAGAAAACTGTCAAGTTTACTAGAGACAACTGTTATGTTTATGGGCAAAGTGAACTACTTGCTGTAGCCCAGCTTAGTGGGAAGCTGTACAAACTGAACTGCAGTTGGAGTACTACGGAAACAGTCAATGCTGCTGTCCATGGTGCCATTGACCTCTGGCATCAAAGATTAGGACATTTAAGTGAACACGGTTTGAAGAAGTTAGCAGCACAAGATCTGGTAAATGGGTTTCCTCCAATGAAGAACGAGAAGCTAAAGTTCTGCAAGGGCTGTTCAGAAGGAAAACTGCATAGACAACCTTTTCCCAAAGAAAGTCAGAGTAAAGTAGCTGGATTGCTTGATTTAGTGCACTCGGATTTGTGTGGTCCTATGAAAACTCCTTCGATCGGTGGGTCCCGATACTTTCTGACGTTTATAGATGAAAAGTCCCACTTCGTCTATGTATACTTTCTGAAACAAAAGAGCGAAGTTTTGGAGAAGTTGGTGGAATTTGAAGCAGAGATCACCACTTTCTCCGAAAGAAAAATCAAAGTTTTGCGGACAGACAATGGAACAGAATACACAAATACTGATTTTGAAAGATTTTGTAAAAAGAAAGGAATTCAGCATCAATACACTGTACCCAACAACCCAGAACAAAATGGGACTGCTGAAAGGATGAATAGAACCTTGGTTGAAATGGCACGATCGATGATACATCAGGCCCAAATGCCAAAATGCTTTTGGGCGGAAGCCGTGTCAACAGCCGCCTACCTGAGAAACAGATTACCAACGAAAGCAGTTAAAGACATCACTCCGTTTGAAGCGTTCTTCGGTACAAAGCCAAGTGTTGCCCACACTAGAGTTTTTGGTTGCTGTGCCTATGCCCATGTACCCAAAGGAAGTAGGCCAAAGTTTGGTGCAAAGTCAGTTCGGTGCAAGTTTGTGGGGTACAGCACAAGATCAAAAGGTTACAGGTTGTATGATCTGACAAAAAGAAAAGTGATCATCAGCAGGGATGTGTGGTTTGACGAAGATGTTGCCACTGTTACCGAGTCACCCACGCGTGTTGTAACCCTTGGGTCCGAGTCAGAGTCACAAACTACAGAAAGAAATTATGATTATCAAGCTGACGAAGAACCAGAACCAGAACAAAGACGTGAAGACCAACAAGCCGAGCTACCAGAACGAACTTGTGAAGAGCAAGTTCCTGTCATTGAACCAGAACCCGAAGCACGACTACGACGTTCGAAAAGAACGAAGAGAAAACCTCTACCATATGAAGAAATTGGGGATTTTCTTGGAGAAGCCGGAAGAAGGTCTGCTCACTATGCGTGTTTTGGAGGACAGATAGATGAGCCTTCAACAATTAGTGAAGCCTCCAAAAGCACCTATGCCTCGGAATGGAAAGCAGCGGCCGAAAGTGAGGTCAATTCACTTATGGAAAACGAGACATGGGTTTTAGTGCCATTACCAGAAGGAAGAGTTCCAATTAAAAGCAAGTGGATTTTCAGGGTAAAGTATAAAGCGGATGGTTCTGTAGAAAGATTTAAAGCGAGACTGGTGGCGAAGGGTTACTCGCAGAATTACGGGGTGGACTACGAAGAAACCTTCGCCCCAGTTGTTAAGTTTTCAACCATTCGGTCTCTGCAAGCCGTAGCTGCACACCAAAGTATGGATATCCATCAGATGGATGTTACTACTGCCTTCCTATACGGAACTCTTGACGAGGATATCTACATGGAACAACCTGAAGGCTTCAAAGAAAAGGATAAAGAGGAGTTTGTTTGTAAGTTACAAAGAAGCTTATACGGCTTGAAACAAGCACCGAGATGTTGGAATCTAACCTGGGCGAATATCTTCGAACGAAAGACTTCAAGAAAGTTGAATCTGATGCATGCCTGTACATCAAGACAGTCAAAGACGAGATCATAATCGTCGCTTTGTATGTCGACGATTTATTGCTGGTTACAAAGAGCCCAAAGTTGATGAATGATACTAAGGAAGTGCTCAAGCAAAGGTTCAAAATGAAAGACTTGGGTTGTGTTCATTACTACTTGGGTGTGGAAATCAAGTATATCAGGGAGAAAGGAATGATTGTGATGAGCCAAAAGAGATATCTGGAAAAAGTACTTGAAAAATTTGGTATGCAAGATTGTAAGCCTGCTTCTGTGCCCATGGAACCAGGACTAAAGTTGGACAAAGACGTTGCTACTGATCAAATGCTGGACGAAAGCCAGAAGCGAGATTACCAAGGAATTGTCGGCAGTCTACTCTATGCTGCCGTTGCCACCCGACCTGACCTTGCCGCTTCAGTGGGAGTGGTCTGTCAATACACCTCAAATCCTGGCCACTCTCACTGGAAAGCTTTGAAGAGGATTTTGCGCTATGTCAAAGGGACTTCGTCACTGGGATTGGTTTATCAGGGGTCAGAGTTCCCGCTTGTACTGCATGGATTCTCGGACTCAGATTGGGCTGGAGACGTTAACGACCGAAAGTCTACCATGGGTTACATCTTTAAGCTTGCTCATGGACCAGTCAGCTGGATGAGCAAGAAACAGCCCACTGTTGCCTTATCCACTGCAGAAGCTGAGTACGTGGCACTCAGTTTTGCTACAAAGGAACTAATCTGGTTGCGCAATCTCCTGAAGGAAATGGGATTCGCCCAAGACAAGCCAACCGTGATCTTTGAGGACAATCAAAGTTGCATTTCAATGGTAAAGAATCCCGTTTCTCATTCCCGAACCAAGCATATAGATATAAAACACCATTTTATTCGTGAGAAGATGAACAACCAAGATATGTCTGTGGTCTACTGCCCTACAGACGAAATGGAAGCAGATATTCTCACGAAGCCTCTGTTAAAAGTTAAATTTGAAAAATTTAGAAATTTGATTGGCTTGCATGAGATAAGTGGATAAGTGGGAGTGTTAGGAAAAAGTATCCACTTATGTCATGAGTTTTGAACTGTGACTTTATAGACAGATACAAGATGTAGTTAATCGTAATGAATGATATCTTTGTTGTTTCAAGAAGTTAACAGAGTGAAGTTGCATTTAGTAAAGTCGGTATTTATCTGCAAGATACTGAACTATTTATCCAGCTATTTAGCCGTGAATGCCCATTAACTTTTATGTGTGAAATTCCAATTAAGTATCACATTGTGAAGGCACAAATCTAAAAGACAACTGTTTGAAAATGGTCTGTTATGCAAACATGAGTTCTTACATTTAACAATGGAATGAAATTTGGCGCGGAATTTTAAGAGTGGATGAGCAGCGTGCAACAAGCAAGGTAGACTCAGTAAATAACCATGTTCACAAGGACGCGAGGGACTTCGGGAATTCTAATACCAAACTTCCCTTTGCAAGAACAGTTATATCATATGTTACCATTATTACATTAACACAACACTATCATCGCTGCCCTGCCTTACATAACTTATTTCCATAAATTAAATTACATACAGTCATTATGTGTTGAGCAATATCGTTTATTTTCAGCAACCGGACCCGCAGGATGGGAACAGTCGCACTCGTTTGTCAGATAGCGATAATCTTTTGTCCTTTCGCAAGCCTAAATTTTACATAAAAAAGCAACTTCAAACAACAGGAAACAATCGAAGTTCAAGTATTCATATCCTAAAACCTGCTAAATCTTTCACAAAGCTCTGGACAATCCTCTAGACCAACTTACTAAGCGTACATGTCTTTGTAAGCTTAACATTTAAGTTAACATTAACGTTAACTTTAAAAGAAACAAGAATCGAAAAACGGACGTCTAATAAGCATTCTGCGACCCTGAATACAACTTTTTAGCAAATTAGAAGCAAAATATATTTAATCCAATTGGTTGCCCTTTACGAATCGAACAAATCGAATATCGCGAAATTGCAGAAATCATCACAGTTGAACTCATACTCATACCAAGCTTAAGATCGATTGGTCATGTTTTTGACTTTTTATTACGGGTCCAGGCCAATGAAAAAGACATACAACATTTTTTGTTGAAGAAATCCGATCAAAAAATTTAATTTTACTGTAACAAAACCGGATCACCACCAACATGCAATTTTTTTCAGATTTAGGTTTTCCATAATTCAAATTCTGAATAAATCAAGTTCTGACCGACCATGTGTTGGTTGAAATACATGACATCTAATATAGATTACTATGATAACGACTTAGTTCAAAGCTATATATGAAGTATTAATACCTCCACTCGATAAAGGGACCTATAGTCGTTGTCTTCTGTTGGTTGATTAGATACTATACAATCAGCTGGTCTTAATTCTCTTCGTATTTGGGTCTGAAATGCAAGTAATAATAACAAATTCCTTTAAATACGATTTCTGTTATTTTCAGTCCTGTTGCTATAAGTTTAACGCATATTTTGTCTATCTTTCTAAACTCTTTTCATCAAATTTTAAAGTCAACGTAGCCATGGGGTTAACTGACAAAAGATAAACTAAATGAAGTGCAGAATCCGGCAGCCACGAAATAGCCCTCATAATCAAAAAATGTTTGCAATTTTTGTGGAGTAATTGATAGAATAGCTCCTGCAGATGTTGTCAATGAGACATATTCTTCTTGTTGCATTTGGAGCATCATCTTAAGGCCTAAAACGCATGAAGTTTTAGCAATAAGCTCCTTATTTACATTCTGAAAAAATTTCTTTTCTTCACTGCACAATAATGACCGTGGTAATATTCCTTCGCAGTGACAATAAGACAATAATAATTTCTTTCTACGTCTAAGTTGCCGCTGTTTCAATTTAGCTGACTTCGTAAGCCAATATAGTGTGAGCTTGCACCACATGTTTGTACTTAGTCTCTAGTCTCTTTATGTTCCTGTTTTAAAATAGGGCAAGCATCACGACAGGAGTATTCAATTTTTGTAGGGGTAGTAAAATAACATGCCCCGTTACTGGAACGTTCCTGTTTGCAATATACAGAGCATTATGGCAGCCATGCAATTATGCTTTTATGCACTCGTGCATCTTGATTCTACCAACTAACTCAGTAATGACGATTTTCAGCTGTAGAATATACTATTTGTACCACTTTCCAAACTTAACATTATCTCTTCCAGTTCTTTCCCGGTGGTACACATCGTGCACAGAGTTGTTGTTAAAACTGAAGCAGTTACCATATCGATAATCCTGGAATTCTTGCTTGAATAGTCTAAAGCTGTTATAAATAATACAGTGTGCTAACTGAAATAAGTAAAATCTAACATAATCGCCAGCACACTAGTTACTCCAAATCGCCAGCACACTAGTTACTCCAATCAACCCGCTTCTCAAACAAATTAACGCAAACTTTAAGTTCCCAAATTGGCATTTGCTTCCGGTTAACAGCTGATTCTGATGTCAACAATCTTAACAACCCTAATTCCGCTGAATTCTAGAAATAAATTTAGTTGTTAATTTAATGTTCAGATCCTGTAGTGCTATCAAAGTGCTAAACCCAATCTTGCTATCGAAATACAGCGAAAATGTTAAAATATTGAACTATTAGTCGTCAATATACCCGCTAAATATTTATGTTCACGATTTTGTTGGGTTGTGATGTACTAATTTCCTCAAAATCTCAGAATTAAGTTTGTTTATTTTATTCGAAAGTACGATAATAACCTGTCTATTGATTTATGAAATGAATACATTCTAAAAGTTATTGTATTCAATAGTCATCAAAATAAGTTAAGAAAGCTTGAATTTTATTTTCTTCGATGTTCTCAATATTCTGTACATGAATTTTGGTGATTGCCATTATCTGAATGTCTCCGGGCCTATGATGCCAAGCCCGATTCACAAATCAACTTCTATGTCTGAAGCTTGTGTCACTCAGAGAACAATTCCTATGGAACCAACATTCAATACTTCAACGATATAAACTCAGCTACCACATTCGACGCTCTGTACTCAACAACCAATGGCTAGGTTTCTAACATTCTAAATTAACCTGCTCCAGCTGTAACATTTAAAACAATAGGTGCTTGCTGTTATGCCAAAGACTTGTTACGGCGCATGTTTTTTCCACTCTCCAAAACAACCGCAAAAGCCTTATTATTGCGTTACGTTTAGACTATGTCCTGTTTTTTGGTACAGCATGACTTGTCGCGTCAAGTCCAAACTACGTAGTTATGACATTAAGCCTATTTTTAATCAATTAAGTTGAAGCTGAAACAGAAATAGGTAAGGGGTGAAAAAGGCCCCCCTGTGCTTATACCTGCATTTTAAATTTAAAGCAGTCCTGATAACTCTAAAGTTCATAAGATGAGCCACAATTGTACGAATTATATAATATTACGCATACACTCAGGACGTGAAGAGGTGAGAAGGTATCCTCTGCATTTTCCGGACGCAAACATGTAATTTAGAATCCCAAAGATTCCTTCAGGTATTCACGAACAATACGAAGTCTCAAACTTGTCGGTTGCCAACCGGTAACAATCAAATTATTTATATATATATATAGGCCTGGTACGACAGTATCAGAAATCCCCTTGTATTTGTAATAGTTTTATCCGAGCTCATCAAGGAGTGGAGAGTTGAAATCTTTTAGATGGAGCTGACGGGTGATCATGATGCAGTTAAAACATTGTGATCATTTCTGCTCCGGCAGCAGCTTTGCCTTCGCCTCGGGTAATTGCTGATGCAATTATTCATTACCAGACCGTGGCTCCATGCAAAATTCTGGCATTACCCCTCCCCCCGCGAAGGCAACAGGGGTGTGGCAGCACAGGAAAAAACTAAGTCAAGGAACTTATATGCAAACAATGGTTGTCACCTTGCGCAACCTTTAAGTTGCCGAAAAGTACAAAAGTTCATAAGATCACTTCTGCCAAATCCCAGATCCTTTCGCTGTTGTGGTGATAAATTGCTAGCCCTCAACAGTAATAGTTCCCATGCAGAGTTCCTTAGCAGCTTCTCGTTGCGCTAAAATAGCTGGTATAAAATCATGTAAGCAGACATTGCTGAAAAATTCAAACTAAATTAACATCAACTTAACTGTCATTATTATTATTAAGTTACTTATTAAGTAATACTCCTCGGCTTCAACCCAAGGTCTGCAAGTACTTCTGTTTCTAGCAGGAAACTACATTCAGGAACAACTAACCCATTTGGTTTGATATATAAAGTCAAGAATTCGTTGCCTTGGCAATGAACTGCTTCTTGGAAGGATGAGATCCAAAGCCCTCGATCTAATCAACTCCTAAAATCGGGAACGACATGGAGTTTACAACGGTACCTACCTACCAACAAAGTACCTACCTAGTGAGACTCCTAGCCAGTTAATCTCCGTGTATCATGAAAAGATGGGGACTTCTACAATTTGATAAAGTATTTCTTTATTTTCTTGCATTTAAGATGATCAGTCCGTATTGCACTGGAGTCAAAACCTGATATTTCATGCGAGATTAAAGCTTTCTATAATTTTAGCAGTCACTAGATTCTAAAAACGTAAAATGTTGGGCAGATGTTGTTTTTATTATAAATGGTAAAATCGTAAATTCTGGTAGTTGGCATGTTAATAAGTGCACTGCTGTGAACTAGTAGAAATTCAAGTTTGTCAATATTTGACACAGCCACAAAAGATTTTTAACCACCGCATTTATAAATAACTGACAAAGTATACAGTATATACTTACGTGTGCACTAATAACTTCATCTGTTCCAGCAGGTATAATAGCTTTCGTGGAATGTTTTTCAAACGGTGTACTGCTAGAATGAGCAGTGGTAGTGGCAACTGGGGTCGTATTTGTACTATCATGAGTGGTCGTAATCGTTGACTCTGCAGAGTTGATCGATGCAACTGACGTTGGTAGCGTTGTCACTAAAGCTGAACTTGATACAGCTGTCGTAGATGCTGAGAATGCTCCAGAGCTTAAAGTAGATGTTGCATTGGATGTGGCAGAAGTCCAAAAACTTGAAGGTTGTAGAGTGGTGAAGGCTTTTGTTCCTGACATAGCTGTCGATGCTAACGCTGAACTGGAAGCGTTTCCTAACAGTAAAACAGTTATTGCTAGTTATGCACCCGTCAAAAGATACTGATCCCGATAATAAGCAGAGAATCATAAGAAAATTATCAATAAATTCTCAACGTTTTCAATATCCTGGAAACTGAAATTTTTGCTTGAATGTGCGAAATTAGTTTTCGGTGGTTTTCGGTTGCTTGCGAAATTGCACTTTGGGTGTGAATCGGTCAAAATAGTTTTTGGTGGTTTTACGTCCCTATTCTCAACACGGTGTTGTTCCAGGGATAGTTGCCACCTCTTTTAGGATTCCACAGAAAGTGCTAGATTAGCTATGAATATGCCAGATCAGTTTTAACCACTTTTTGGTTTCCACGGAAAGCGCAGGATTAGTTGTGAAGGTGTCTGGTCAGATCTCACTCATGTTTGTTTCCAAGAATTCGCACTTTTAGGATTCACTGGTGCTGAAAGCGTGATTGTTTGCTCATATCGGGATCAATATGTGTTGACAGACGCATTGGAGATAGCAGGTCACTGCGCGATTACATTTTCCTCATTTATTTGTTGTTTATTCCTCTAAATCCAACTAAGTTATCATCCGATTGGTGTTGTGTGCACAAGCGCTTTGTAAACCAAGCGATGATTGGTGCACTTAATATCAGTTGAGCGATTAGGACTCGAACTAATTAAAATACTATTTGTGTTACATGAACATGCAAATTAACATATTAATCAGTTATTTCAAATTAAATCAAACGATTCGAATAAATTCAAAGTATTTAAACGCTGTCATTACAATCTTATTTTGTTATTTCTGTTCTTATTCTCATGATTTCTACATTTAGAATCTTATCATTGAAGCGTCCTCCAGGTGAAAGAAGGTAAAGGTTTACCGCAGGAGATATCTCCGTCCTGCTACAGGGCATGGGGTGCCGGTGCTCATACCCGGATTCGCAGCCGTAGAGCCAGGAGTGTCACCTCAAATGATGACTGCATCCGTGGAGGGGGGGCCGCCCTTGTGCACAGAGTCCTGTTACCTTCCCACCGTAGTGGTGCCCATTTACCGACCAGATAAGGATGGATAGCTGGGTCGGCTAGAGTCGAGACAGCTTTGTGGCCTCCGGGAATCGAACCACCAACCGTAAGATTGGAATTTCTGACCAGCGCCTTAGACCATTTTGACTCCAGGCAATCAGAAAAAGTTAAAGCCGTCAAGATCGGGAAAAGTACTCATTTTTGCTGCTCTTTCGTTGATTTCTCGGTGGAAGTGATGATTCTGAGACGGAATAAACAAAAAAGATGAGCATAACCTCTCTAATTGTCTGGTGAAACACCGTTTGCGCCAACAACCTACAGCCGGTCTTGATTTGTTTAAATGCAGAGCTCGCTCTGAACAGCGCTCGAAATTATCAAAGTCTTCTATGTCGCCAGAAATCTAAAGAGTGATACATGTTAATCGAAGAACGAGAGGAAATTGTCATTACACCACGCCATAGAATAGAACCGAAAAATTTGTGCCTGACGTGGGGATCGAACGCAATCAGACACAATCAAACGAAGTTTAATTTTGAATTCGAACCCAAACTGTAGTGACACGTTTTTGGCTTGGCAAAAGTTAAAAGCATACATCCCGCGAGATATGCTCAAGCTAACAGGTGGTGGACAAAGACTTAGAAACTTCTATTTTTCTACCTGGCGTTAAAGTATTCTTTGAAAACAGGGTCGGCATGTTAAAAAGGAGCTAATCCCAAGACTGCTTACGGGTGGGTGACCTCAGCTCTGGAAAACAGGTGTCAAAAATATCTACTTGGGCACATTGGCTCACCCAGCTTCAAAGGAATAAGCTGGTGCTTGAATAAAAGCTATGCACT
>JASAND010029145.1:0-24756 GCA_030248195.1 Trissonchulus latispiculum | reverse complement strand
TATAGTAAATCGACCACGCTCGTTTCACTGAGCATATTTTCAGAACCGACGGAAGTGACCACTGGTCACTATGGTCTAGGTGGCCTATTGACCAGTGGTCAAACCCCCTAAAACAGCGTTTTTCGGGATTTTGGTTGGGGGCATATATAGTAAATCGTCTACGCTCGTTTCAATGAGCATATTTTCAGAACCGACGGAAGTGACCACTGGTCACTATGGTCTAGGTGGCCTATTGACCAGTGGTCAAACCCCCGAAGACAGTGGTCATTGTTTGGAATAGAGAATCTTCTGGGAGTAATAAATTGCAGACTACTTCTGCCTAAGAGCAGCGCTCCCAAAAATTGGAAGAAGGACAAGTAGGAAAAATGCTCCTTGCAGTCGCATGTAAAATGCAATATGAGCTATGATGGTCAACATTTAAATATGTCAAGGACAAGATTTAAAATGTCTAATATGAGCCAGCATCTAAATCGGTAAAGGACAAGCTGTAACTGGCTAATATGAGCCGCCACGTTTCTCTTGGGCTCATATTGACGCGAGGATACTAAGTTGAGTTAACTATTTTTCAGTTTTCAAATTCGCATGTACACGTAATTGTCATGACATACGTCTGGTCTTGATACAATAAGTGAAGTCAAGTGGGTAAGCACACATCAAAGTTTTACACATCAGCTGTGTATTTTATTGTATAAGTGCTGTGTACAGTAAGCCGGTACTGAAGACCTGAAGAATACCGGTTTACTGGAGCTTTATGCATTTGTATCTAGTTTGCAGTGTGTGTCTATGATTTAGAAAACTGGTATATATATACCAAATGTATATGCCATTTAATTCAACTTTAAAGGGGAGAACTTTAGCTGCTTAAAGTGTTCACGTATATACCTTAAATACGGTGTTTGAGCTAGTGAAATTAGATTCAGACAGGATACCTATAACCAAACATTATATAAATATATGAAGCTAATGACATTACGCAAGACGGTGAGGATTTTTTCAGACTTGGGATTGGGAATAAAAGTAAAGAGTCTGTAGGCAAGATGGTAAGAGGTCGTCGTGATGTCAAGCCGTTGAAACCACGGCAGCGAGCGTCAATATGAGCCCAAGAGAAACGTGGCGGCTCATATTAGCCAGTTACAGCTTGTCCTTTACCGATTTAGATGCTGGCTCATATTAGACATTTTAAATCTTGTCCTTGACATATTTAAATGTTGACCATCATAGCTCATATTGCATTTTACATGCGACAGCAAGGAGCATTTTTCCTACTTGTTGTAATATCTAGTTGTTTAGATTTAGCAAAGATCACAATTTAAAAGAACCAGCTTTTTTGTTCATGATGGGATCGCGAAGTCGAAGTCGAGATCGGGGCAGTCGAAGAAAGCGCGGCTCCAGTCGCCGGTCTCGCTCCAGGGATCGCAGCAGACGCCATCATTCCAAGGATCGCAAACGGGCCAAAAGGTTAGTCTCCTGACCGAAAATCCGAAAAATGTTGCAGTTTTGTTTCTGGACACCTAGGAGAGCGGAAGGGAAAGTCCAAAAAGTGGGGAGGCTCGGATCGAATGTGTTGGAGCTCCAGTAAAAAATCCAGGGTATATTTTTACAGGTGGGGGAGGCGGGTCCCTCTTCCGAAATTGTCCTTCCCCCGAAAATACCCTTCCCCTCAGGGGATTTTTTGATGGGATTTTTTGAGGGCCCAACTTTTTGCGAAAAATAGGCAAATTTTCAAAAATATGCCGGCTTCACCTCAGATGTTTTTCTTAAAATAGCTATTTTTAGCTTAAATTATGACATTTTTGGGAACTTATTGCGTTTCACCATACAAAATACACCAAAAAATATATGCGTACAGTTTTTTGGTTCATTTTTACAAAAAATATCCCCCGGGCTCAACCGGGAAACACCCTAAAAATACCCGAAAATCTGTTGCTTCTTTGCTTTTCGAGTTGTGAGCAATTTTTAACTTAATATATTTAGGGGGAGCGCGTTAGCGCTCCCCCTAGAATATAATATATTGTACACTATGTATAATTAAACTATTTCTGTTGCTTTTGTCATTGCAGATATTCTGGTTTTCCTGGTCCACGTGTAAATTTGTGCACTTTGACCCATTCCATTTTCCCATGAATTCTTGTTTTATTGTCTGTGAGCCCGCCCTAATTGTTTGTTGTTTGTTTCAAACCCTTTTAACAGGGTCCCCCTTCAACCCCTCCCTAATCTAGATGTATATAATATTAGGGATGCGCCGGGGCCTGGCCCCGGCCCCGGTAGTCCGGCCCCGGCCCCGGTACTGACCGGGGCCAAAAATTAGCAACATTTTGTAAAGTTTTTGACATTTTTTGACCAAAATTTTGAATTTTCAAAAGTCAAGAAGTGTTACAAATCTTTTGTTTTCCCGACTATATGAATGAAAACAACGATAGTAACGTTCGTATGTCAAAAATTATTGCAAAATTTAAATTTTCCTGAAAATTTTTGAAAATTTTCGATTTGGACCCCCAATTTCCAGGCCATATAAGTATGTGCTTATTGTATTTGTTTGATATATATAATTTTCTTCTTTCAGATATCGTAATAATGCTTCAGACTCCGATATGAGCAGCATTGAAAGTGGTTCGGAAAACGAGGTGGAGAAACTCATGAAAAAAGAGCGAAAAAGGGCCAAGTACGCATATTATATGCTATGTTTTGATAACCTCCTGTCATCATTAGTCGTTTTCTCACCGATTTGGCTAAAAACAACAGTTATATAATGTATATAATGTGTGTCACCTAACATGTACGTATATACGTATATACGTATTGCAAAATCAGAACTTCTAAGAAGTTAGAATAAATGGGCATGAAACGTTTTGTAAAAAAAGCTTTGTGCTTCTAAGTGCTTGTTTTTCGGACAAACTCTGGTTCTGCAAAAGTTGGCTTTATTTTATGACAGTGTCCTTTCCACCCCCTCCCTGCGCTCAATGCTTTTTGTGTGTCACAAGACAACTGAATTTAGCGGACTAAATGAATTATATATATTGTTTTGAGATATTTTGTACTTCTGAGCCGCGGGTTGCAAAAGATTCTCCTAAGTGCCCTCCTAGGAGGGTACTTAGGAGGATGTCTGGGAGCTGTCTAGGAGGAAGTTAGGAGACCTCCTAAACCCGTTTCAAAACATTTCTCCTCAGCTTAGCTTATCCCTAGTGGGGGGGGGGTGGCCGCCACCCATTCGGCGACCTCCCCCCATTCGAGGAGCCCCCCCATGAAAAGCCCCCCCCCCATTAAAATCCCACCTCCCCCCATAACCCCAAAAATTGCCGAATTTTACTATTTTCACACTAAAATTTACAAAATATTTTCCGGCTTCGCCGGATTTTTGACTAAATTTTCGCTATTTTAGCTTAAAAAACACCAAAAATTGTCATTTTTAGCGATTTTTAGCAGTTTGTACACAAAAACCCACAAAAATTCGAAAAAATTTCTAAAAATATGCCCCCCATCGATGGGGGGCCCCCCATGAAGCCCCTTAAAAATTGCCAAGGGATAAGCCAGTCAGCTTAGCTGGCGCTGCTCCCAACTTAGGAGAAACGTTAGGAGCGGTGGGTAGCACTCCAAGCTTTAGAAGAATCTTTTGAAACCCAATTCTCCTACGTGACCACCTAAGCTGCTGAACTTACTAGGAGCGCTCCTATGATTAGGCGGATCTTTTGCAACGCGGCCCTGGACTCTGATACGTATGTAGGTACGTACTCTGGTAAAGAATGGTATAGGCATGGGAACTTGCGTGACTTTGCTTTGGCCAACCTTAGGAGTGCCAGTAGTCTGGATACAACTTTGCCAATGTTTTCGTTGATGACGAGTCGATCATAACATTGTGATGTCTCATGCAGCAAACAACAACAGCATCCGCGCATATTCAAATATTGTCTGTAGTGGATGGGCACTGGATATCCGGATAATATCCGGTCTGAGACAAATAGCCGGATATTCGGATATCTGTTTATATACATGTTAGACAAAGTAATGAAACATAAAAATTTGAAATTTTTCAGAATATTTTTCAAAATTTTCTCTAAAATATTTTTAAAACCAAGGTTGTAGCTTGGCTTTATGTATGATAGAAATTCACAGGGCAGCGAAAAATTGAAATTTTAAGCGAAAAATAGAAAACTTTTTTCGACTTTAAGTTTTGAATAGGCAGATAACCGGATATCCGTTACGTAACTCAAAATAGGCGGATATCCGGATATGAAAAATATCCTATCCGATCCGGTGCCCATCACTAATTCCGTATCAGTATCAGAAATTTTACTACAACATTCCAAACGACAGGAATGCAATGCAATTCTTTTTGGAAAGTATCAGAAATTTTGCTGTACGTTGTATACCATTTAAACGACAACGATAATTGTTGTCTGTGTCTTAATCCGCTTTCAGGCAACAGCGTGAACTGGAAACGCAGGTGCTGGGCGAAGAGGCCTCACGAAAGCTGGACAGTATGATCTCCTATCGGGTGGATGAGGAGGTGAAGAAGCGAGCGGCCCAGGTGGACTCGGAGATTCAGCGCCGTGTGGCAGCGGCCCGTGTCGACATTGAGCGCGAGATCAGGCAGGAGCTGGAGGCCAAGTTCCGCGAAGAAGTGCGGGCCATAGAACAGCGTGAGGTGAGGATGGAGGAAATGGGGATTGGAACGAACCTCTTCGTAGATAATTTTCATTAGGTTTACCTATATCAAGAGGGTTTCTCTTTTGACGAAAAAAATTGTTGTTGCCTTGTCTTCCATGCAAGGGGGACAGCGGACTTTGTGTGGAAAAATAGGTCCGTGTATTTTTGACACTTAATTTGTAGGAAAACTGATGGAATGCAGGAAAACGGATAAATAGTGCTACAAATACAAATATTTTAGGCTAAGTTGTCGGATAATAAATTTTCCGCAAACACACTGCTGTAAGGTTTTTCAAAATTTGGCCGGGAAAAGTGTGAAATGTTCCCTTCGTGAAAGGAGTATTCATTTTTCTGTATTTTTTATTTATCTCGTACCATTATTGTCTATATATATTCTGTCCGTTCATATATTATTTTGTAGTGGTTGGTCAGTTTTTAGTAGAAAGTCAAGACTCCTTAGTAGAATTATGTTCTCAGAAAAAGCAGAAACCTCACGTACCATTCGTCGTAAACTATATAAGCTGTTATTGTGTATTAATTATTTCTATGTTGTTTTTGAGCCAACTATTTTGGTGGCTAACATTAACCTAGGATTTTCAGAAGCAGAAGTTATGTATGTAGAGCATTAGGATTGAAGGGGAAGTGAAATCATTTCAATTACTACACGCTAAATTTCCCCTCCTTTGAAGTTCACAGTCACTATAGAGGGACCGCGAATACTGAAAAAACGCAGGCGCGTTCTCTTAGACAGTGAATAATCTTTCTCTGGTTAGGGTAAGTCTAAACGTCTTACGTAATTTCTACAGTTGTATACGTATATACCTGTCTCTACTCAGGTTGCTGTGCATATTGTATGCGTGTCAGCAGTTGCACAAATTTTAGCAAAATTCGTGCGCGTACTAACAACTCCTGGGCATGAACTCTTGTCAACGATTCTGCCTCTGAAAAATTCCGTTTGTGTTTTCCAAAACTATCTTACTTTTTTGGATGCTCAACTGTATGTATAAGAGTTCATCCTGTGTTCATTTTTTGAGACATTGTCTTTTAAGTATATATTCATTAAATTTACACAAATGAGTGGTTTTGCATTTTTGTGTCTATTTTTATTTTGGCTAAGATGTGTTTGCTGATTTTTAGACTGAAGAGCGAGAGAAGCGTTTGTCCGCCGAGGCAACGCTTCAGGAGAAAATGTCAAAGTTGGAAGAGTCGCAGAGAAAACTAGTAAGTCATATCCAAGGTCATTCGTTTTATCCCCCCCGGCAACATATTCTTAGTCAAAAATAGTAATTTTTTCGAAAAATCGGATGCATTTTACGCTTTTTCGTCATAAATGCAATAAATATGCCGTTTAATATTAGAAAATTCGCGCCGACGGCGCGAAATTTTTTGGTTTTTTACCTTTTTCCCTTTCTTTCGCCTTAATTTTCCCGCCTTCGAATCGCGATGGGGTGGCGGCCGCCCCACCCTGGATCCGCCACTGCCCCCCCTCCCAAAGCGTGGTGGGTGCTCTTTTTTGGTAGCAAGTTTTTCTGAAAAAAAACGGTCAAAGCAGAGGCCAGAGATGCGGAAAATAGGATACGAACTGGATCCTGATAGCAGGGTCACTATGTAGGCTGGGTTTATTTTACTGGGGGGGGGCGGGGGGGCGCCCCCTCACTTTTTGGGTTCCCCCCCACTCGAGCACCTCCCCCCCACTTTTTTGGGCTTCCCCCCCCACTCACTATAGGGTGCCCAGAAAATGGCCAAATTTTAAGGATTTTTGGTCAAAATTTTCAAAAATTTTCCGGCCTCGCCGGAAATTTTTGATGAAAAGTCGCCTTTTTTGGTGCTATAACTTGATTTTTGAGCACTTTTAAGCATAGTTATAGCAGTGTATGTGGAAAACAGGCTATTTATACAGCATTTTTGGCTCATTTTATTCCCCCCCCCCACTTATTTTTGCCTAAAGTAAACCCAGTGTAGGTACACGTGTGTGTGGAGGGCTCAGCCGTTAACGAACGGAGCATGTACCTGCAGCTGATAACAGAGAGCCTACCCTGCTGTCACACTCTTTAGTTTGCTTGAGCCATATTATTCTGCTGCAACTGAAATCACCATTATTGTATTTTAAACTCTGTATATTTCTTTGGTATGTTTAGAATCATACTATGTATATTGTAGTTTCTCAGTGTGTATTTTATGAAATTTTCATTCGTTTATCCTTTTTTCCACAGGACGAAGAACGCCTGCAGATGCTGGAGGAAAAGCGGCGGCTGGAAGAGGAACGAAACGGTCTGCGAAAGGAGATGGACCGGATGAAGCGAGAGGAGCAGTCTGTGATTCTGAACAAGGGCGGCGCCCGGCCCAAACTCTCCATTAAACTGGGCAGATGAGGACTAACTGCTGCTGTCTCATTTTTTTATTTAAGTCCTTTCCCCCCACCCCCCACCCTGGGTGCGGTCCTGAGAAGAAGTGGGAAGTGGGACTGGGGAGGGGAATACGCCCCCTTTGACGTTTTTGTGGGTTACTTCCTCGGTTGGTCTCTCTCTCTCTTGTGCGTTAATCTGCAAGTTTTCTTAATCAACCCGAAATTGTTAGCGTACCTTTTGGATTTTGGTTGATTTGAATATTATTTGTAACGGTTTTTGATAGAATCTGTAAAAAAAACAGATGCTTTCATACAAATCTTCGGTTTTTACTGCGAAATATCTTCTGAATTGAAAGGATTAATATTTGTCGCATTTCTACAGTTTTATTCAATTGCTGTAACCATTGTAATAACTTTCAGTCCGAATATTTGCCGAGGAAGTCCAATCACGGAATGGGGATTAGCGACTTAGTTAATCCTCCCAATCCCGCTTCGAGGTGATATTGAATTGTTGATTACGTACGTGTGTATTTACTTGTATATTGTTTGGATTTTTTATCAGTAAAATACAGACTGACGTATACTGGCTATTATAACTACCTACCCTTTAAAATTAGTATTGTTGTCATTATGTAATTCTGTGTTTTCCCAATAAATTCAAGTGGTTCGTTGCACACTCTTAGTTGTTTTGCTTTTTCTCGTTTACTGTTTTGTGGTTGTTCGATTAAATACTGTTTCATTGTTCTATTTAATATGTGTTTCCTTTTGTATCGTGAATTTAGCTTGTGTAAATAAAGACACTGTGTTTAAACGTAGTTGGATAGGTATGTTTTTGTATTCCAAGGGTGGCATTTTCAGAAGTAGGATTATGTTTAGGTACTAGGGTGCAGTTGATTTAGGATGCACATTGATGAGATGGGATTTAATATGCGTTTATTCTGAATTGTTAGGGTTAGTTAAACGATTTGTCACCGGTAAGAAAATAGTTGAGGGTAACGAAAAACTTTTGAAACTTTTCAGAAACAGTCAAAACACATTAGTTGGTCAGTTTTTGCTTGACCAATTATGTTGTCTGGTTTTCCGGAAGTTATGCGTCCTAAGCGCAGTTAGCTGAAATCTTTAGTTCGTGTCGGTCCATCTCAGGAATGGTGGAGTTCCCATTGTTAAGCGCTGTTGCTTAAGGTGGTGGTATCCTTTTGTGCCGTGCTTTTGTGGTGATTTTTTGAAACGCTATAACTTTCGCAATTTTGGGATTTGGAAAGAGCTTTATACATCGTTTTAAAGCTTATTATCTGAACATTCACATGGGCTTACGAAACTGGCAAAATTAGTAAAAAACTAGCAGAAATTGTCTGACATGCTGACCTCTAACAGGATGAATACAGACCAAAAATTTTTGAACATCGATTTCTCAAAACGGAAGAATCGGCCAAAAGTTCGTTTTGTGCCAGTGGATGAAGGACATATGGGCCGAGGGAAGTTTTTTGGATTTGGCTCAGCAGGTCTTAACGTTCGAGAAAATCGGCCAAATTCACGGTAACACGAAATTTCGCATTGAGTTTTCTTGCTAGTCGATACGTTTTAGCCCAAACCAAGAAAAACGTCCCTCCGCATAAGTACGAATTTCAATTCTGCAAAAAATCTCCGAAATCCGTCCAGTAGTTTTTAAGAAATCCATGTTCGAAACAAAATAATCGCAGTTTTGCCAAAATGGTTTTTCGGCCGAATCTCTAGATTTAAGCAATAAAGTCCGGCTAATAGGTATTCATAAAATGGGCATTTGGACGCTGCATCGATTGAGCATAAATAAGCCAGCTTTGTCCTTAACATGTAGCAGTAATTTTGAAAAAACTGATTTCCTCGAAAATGGCCATTTTTTGACCCTAAAAACACTTTTTTGCTTATACTGACTTAACCACTGGAGACAGCTCAAAGGTTATAAAAGCAAAAATATTCATTTTCGTGTCTTCTTTCCAGCCATAACAACTAATCCCGTGTCTTCTCTACCTACTGGGAGCCTAAGGCCAAAAACCAAAACTTTCTTCTCTTTTGGCCTAAAAATACGAGACTGGTCCCAGAATGTTAAAGAGCACGGAAATAGGTTATTTCGTAAGTTTTAACCATTTACGTAAAGGATTAAAGCCGTATGAGTCAAAAATACCCGAAAGGAAACCAGCACCTTAAACGTACGGATGTATCTGTATGCGAGCTGCTGTTTCCGGCCCGCACCCAGCTAAACCCAGCACTTCGCATCCGCGGTCAGCGTAAGGCTAACTTCAAATGTGAGTTCAGGTCAGGTTCATGTGACTGACCAAAAAATGTAGAAAGCGAAACTGATTTCCATTTTGTTAAATGCGCTTCAAGATGACTGACAAACCGGGATGATGAGTCTGTTCTTTTGCATTATGAGCTCATGCTCATGAAGGCTCGTTTCATGAAAAAAGTTTCTTGTAGTTTTCCATGTAACTTCAAAGGTTACCGCTTTTTTTAGGTCCAGAGAGATCGGTTCACTCTTAAAAAGACTCCTGTAGAAACTACAGGAATTCTTGTAGTCTTCTACAAAAGTGCTTCTGTGCGGTCAGTCACTAGCGGAGCTTCCTGTGTTTTCTACAAAAGTAACTTTTGTATTTTTACCGTCCTCTCGAATAGTAAAAGTTACAGGAGTTTCCTGTAGAAAATACTAAAGAAACCTGTAGTTTTATTACAAGAGTTTCCTGTAGAAAATACTAAAGAATCCTGTAGTCTTGTTCGACTTTTTTGACAATCCTGAATCAGACACCAAACCTGTAGTTTTTACAAGACAAAACCTGTAAATTTTACTGGAGCGACCTGTTATTTCAAGAAGGGGGAGCGGCCGTTACAAAAAATCACCCACTGGGTGTTGAAAGACTGAAAATTTGAAAACATTCAAAAATTTCAGAAACATTCAAAAACGCTGTCGCCCTTATATACTTAGTTTGCGTTGTCGAGTAATAACCTGTAGAGTAACTTGTAAACCAGTGAAAACTACAGGTTTCATTAGTACTGAATACTAGTCTAACTTTTAATCCATTCTACCAAAATATATCCGGTAAATACTACCAAGGATGACCTGTAGAAATTACAAGAGTTAACCTGTATTTTCTACAAAAGCTTTTGTATTTATCCTCTACAAAAGTGATTCCTGTAGTTTCTACTCTAAGAGTGTAGTGGCAGATCCAATAATGTTTCAGTTTGCTGATAAGAAATGCGAAACTTATTAATGTTTTCGAATTTTCTAAATCCTTTGATCTTTGCCGCTTTTCCAAGTTTGACTGGCTATTACTCGCGACTTGCTCAAAAAATAAAGTCTGACTGGATTTTCCATAAATTGTCCATGGATTTTTAAAATTGAAGGTAGATTTCTTAGAAAAATACAACAACTCGACCCAAAATTTCAGCAAAGCTAATATTAGTGAAAGTGGGTAAAACATAACGATAGCTAGCATAATCTTAAAGTTTAATCGTGCTTTCGTGACTGCAATTAGGACTGTCCCAGCAACTTACCCTTGTTTCAGCTGGATTTCGGCTAGTTTTGATGTGCCGCATTGATTTTCCTGAACCAGTGTAAACTAGCCAAGTCCAGCTGAAATAGGGAAACTCATTGAAAATCTATTTCAGCCACAAAGTCATAACCACGAAACGTTTATATTGTTGGATTCAGCCCAGATTAAGCCCTATACCCACGGTGGCCATTTGGTACAACTGGTAATTTTTGGTATCGGTTCCAAAGGGCAGGCACCGGTTCCACGATGGTGTCCTTTCTCTCCGATAGTTTCTAAAGAAATGGAACACCGCCTGTCCTTTAGCGGAATGGACAATTCTGCAATTGTGTGTATATTATTTATTTTAAACGATCGGCCGTAATTCGTCAGCGTTAAAGCCGTTCTACCGGGTGATAGAAGTTATTCAGAAT
The DNA here is from genome assembly GCA_030248195.1 of Trissonchulus latispiculum. Taxonomy (NCBI): domain Eukaryota; kingdom Metazoa; phylum Nematoda; class Enoplea; order Enoplida; family Ironidae; genus Trissonchulus; species Trissonchulus latispiculum. The sequence continues at coordinate 13,831 of JASAND010029145.1, read as the reverse complement.
AAATTAACGTACAGTTAATCACGATTCACGCCTCATTCAGAAGTAAGCCTTGCACCTGGAAATAAATTTATTGGTTTATGCAATCAATGAATGTTTAGCAAAACTTCCTACTTTGTCCGACTTTGACGGCTTCTAACTTTTCCTGGGTGCATCGAAGAACCTTCAATGCTTGAATAATATGAAATGTAAACATAGAGCTATTAATTCTACATCGATTGGTGGCAGTCACATCTGTGTCTGTCTGTAGGCTGCCGAAAATGCAAAACTGCTCGCTTTCATCCCCTTTCCCCATAGAATCTTTAATTAAAGGTTAAAGGTTAAAAAAGGTTAAACCTTAATTATGCTGCCTTGCCCACTTTTGCTACATTCACATTGCCGAAAGTTTGGTTCAAAACTAGTATTTTTCAAAAACATCGACCTTCAAACTTGGAAAAGCTGCCAAGGGAATAGCTGACATCTAAGCGGTCCTGAAAATTCAATTGAAAATTTTTTGTTGCGCGAATCGCGAATAATAGCCCGAAAACGCAGCAAACATCAAAGGATTTTGAAAATCGCAAAAATAAGTTTCTCATTTCTTACCAAAAAGTTTGAATTTGGTGTGAATGGGTTTCACGCATGCGGCAATCGGCAAATTTTCCTGAATCACTCGTGGTTCCACTCCACTACTTACAGATCTACATAGAAGCGGAAAACTGAAAATTAAAAAAAAATTGAAAACTTTTTCACGAAAGGAATGAGCAGAGCACATCATGACGGTTCCGAATTAATGGAGCGTTTTATGGCGACTGTTTTACACTCTTCTAAAGACTCCTGTAGAAACTACAGGAATTCTTGTAGTTTTCTACAAAAGTGCTCCTGTGCGGTCAGTCACTAGCGGATCCTCTTCCTGCTGTTTCTACTGGAACATTTTTAAGTGTGTACAACCTTAATTTAAATTATAAAAATAGCCTCGCCGTTTCACTGCTCTTCTCAAGTTGCCCTCTGTGAGATTAGGCACTATTTCATATTAGGTGCTTTAATATTGCATTTGTTAAGTTTTATACCTAGATTTTTTCCTTATTCCTACCGCAAACATCCCTAGTGTGCTCTTCGTATAAGGGCATAAAAGTACTAAACACTAATATTTCCAATTGCAACAAAACAGAGCCCTACACAACTATGTAAGCCACCCATTATAAAATCATTTACTCTCAAAAATCAACAGACAACTTAAAAAGAAAAACAGCAAAAACAATTTTCAAGAATCCGTCCTCAATTTTTTGGAAATGGGCTGGGTGTCTTCCGGGTCCGCCGTATCCAGAACACTGAATCCACTGATGTGAGGCTTCACCAATTCCATTTTCAACTTCTGATGCTGAACATTACTCGTGTCCACGGAAAGCTGAAACAGCCAACGCAAAGAAAGAAATAGGTCCTGAAAAGTAAACACTCAAATACTCAAAACCAAAGTCAAATCCTAACCTACAAAACTGTACAGCCGTGGTTACACTTGACAATATTTAACACGTTGTGACAAAGGCAGTTGCCTGCCGTAGTTGTGAAGCGTGACAACCACTAGTTACATGACGTGACAACAGATCGTGATAACGCACACTTGCTGTTGAACCAACGCCATGTTAACTATTGCGTAGTCACCACAAAATCGGGCACGGGCCCAACGCGTTGACACCAGTTTTCACAACACGCTTTGTTACTGGTTACACGATCAACGTTGTACTAAATTTTCCCGAGGGTTTCTAACTGGAACCAACTACACTTTCGACAACGCTCCTAAGAAAACAGAGATTCAAAATCAAAACTCTATAGAAAAGAAATTGATATTAAAAGGAGAAGAGAATGTTTGAGGAAATTTGTGACGAGTCCCTTACCCCCCCCCCGGTCCAGTTTCTAGAAACCAGCCGTCCGCTAAGAGTACAAAAGCATAAAAAATTAAACTACAAAATACGATTAAAACGTTTAAAACGAAGAGACAAAAGTAGCTTACTTTAACCGTAACGGGATCAAACATTTTCAGTGTCACAGAGCCATCAGAGCTGGTCAGAAGCAGGCGTTCCGAGTCAAAAATCAGAAGATCGGTGGAATTAAGATAGACAGCCGATTCTAAACCATATTTGGGAACCAGGACCTACAAATCAAAAATCGGAAAAAATGCGTTGTATCTGGTTTAAAGAAAACTTCAAGTTTTAGCCTTCGCAATCGTCAAAACCAATGTATTAATACATCAACCAAACACCCGGGTAGAAGTTTTTATAGGGGGACCTAAACTGACCTGCCCCCCCCCGAAATAGCCCCGGGGATTTTTTGCATGCCAAAATTTTTACCAGAGGGAAATTTTCAAATTTTTGTTGATTGCCGATTTTTCACTGAAAATGTCGATTTTTAGCCGAAATCTAGGCATTTTTGTGAATTTTTAGCGTTTTTCCATGCAACACAAAACGCCAAAATACCAATTTTGGCTCACCCCCCTCCGGAGAAAAATCCCTGAAAAATATTCTGAATATACATACAGTGGTCTGGCGGACCGCTACAGTACCGCAACTGAGCGCGTACACTGTACGACATCTTTATACCTTTGCAACAAAGTAGCGTGTCTGCTCCTTGGGAAAGCCCAGTTTTTATTTTGGTTTTTATCTCGCAGCATACGTGAGCAATGCAGCAATGAACCAGTCTCAGCTAAATGCTTTCTTAGCTGCAGCCGCATAAAAAGCACGATATAAACTGAGCTTTCCCAAGCAGCAGACACACTACTTTGTTGTAAAGGTATAAAAACGTCATACAGTGCAAGGACCGTTCACTTGCACCCTACGCAAAGTAGGACGATTTCCTACATGCCCATGTCGGAGAGAAAGAGTAAGGAAGCCTCTCCTACCCAATAACAGACACAACTGAAAAGAGAATCAAGATTTTTTGAAGAAAGAGTGCAAGCAACCATGAAATTATGTTCAGATTTCTAAAAAGGAGCCAAACCTGAAAAGCGTTCTTTCGCACGGACAGAATGTAGCCTTCCAGAATTTCCTCCCGATCCTTGAAGAAGAGATGAGTGTTCAGCAGAACGGAGGCACGACCCGCATACTGGGCCATCTTATGCCTAAAAAGCATAAAAAACGTAAAAAGAGAAAAAACAAGTGAAAACAAAATTAGTAGTGTAAGCAACACAATGTAATCAAATTGACAATGAAACTTTGAAAATAATGAAAATGGAGTTCAGCAACTGCACTTTGTAGGTGATTGTAAGTAACATTAAACTGGCCACTCTTTAAGACAAGCCATATACAGAATCCATAGTCTGGCATAAAATTAACATTTTTGAAATAAAAAATATATACATGGTTACAAAAAATATAGTCAAGAGGGAAAAACCCACTTATTCATTTTGGGACCAGAACTTTCGACTGGTTTCGGCTATCACGACTTTGCTATTATATTTTATAATGGGTTTCCCCTTAGCTTTGGAAATAATGAGGTATAATCTGACTCTCTAGCCCTGTCGCTATGGAAAAATTAAAATTTTTTCGTGTTGGGAAAAAACCCAATGCGGGGGGGGGGACCCATCGCAGAAAAAAAGCACCCGGATTTTTTCCTAGAAGCGTGCCAGAACCATTTTGATGGTACCATTCAAAAGAGCGGGTAGTTTTTTGTAGGTCTGTATCATAAAAATACTAACATTTTCGAAAATTTTCAGGAAAAATTGAGTTTTGAAAATTTTGTATTTTTTAACACGTAAACATAGGCAAATTCTGGAAATTTTTGAAACCGGCTCAATTTCTACATTTCAAGCATCCTGTCACATAGAAAATGTATTTTTATTCGATTTAAAGCCAAACGGGGCCCATTTTAAGGAAACAATTGGCCAATTTTGACGAAATTGAAAACTTTGACCTGAAATGGCGCCATGCCACATTTGGGCGACCTACATAAACCACACGTAACGGAAAGAAGCTAGGCAAAACCTATACTACATAATTTACAGGCTCTATTAAGCACACGTATGTGTTTACTTATGATCCGTTTTGGTCTAGCTCTTTCCAGTAGTTCAAGGTGGCTCGGGCAAAATTTGTAAACTTTGGCGCAAAATTTTAAAACATTTCACAAAATCCCAAAAACTTGCAAGGAAGCAGCGGGGGCTACAGCAATACAACCTCTACGGTTGTCTTGGACGGTCTTCAAGATAGGCTATTAAAATCCGATGTAGTTAATTTCACAACAGTCGAAAAACAAGATAGATCTTACAAACCGGTAGCCCACACGGGAGTGGGTTTCCCCCCGCTTGACTATACATGGGTACTATCTTACACTATGGATGGAACACGAACGCTCACAGTGGCTACAGAAGGAAGCTTTGACAAAATGTTGACTCAGGGCATTTTTTGGAATTTTTCCGGGTCGGGACATGCCCCCCGGCACAGGGAAAGACATTTTCAGGGGAGGAAAATTACATGGCAAAAACTATATACTCCAAAAAATGTTGACGTATTACACGGAGAAGCTTTAAAAAATATCGACAATGCAAAACTTGGATTTTAGGCTAAAAACATGTTTAGGTAACAGCTTAAATTCAATGGTAATGTTATTGGTAATTTAGGTAAATTCAAGCGCATAATTACCACACACAAACACTGACATTCAGCATAAGAATACCAGCCATAGGCCAAAGGAGAGGGGGGAAAACCAAGCAAATCCCCTCCAAAAATAGTTTCATTTACCTATAGTTTAGATTGTTGCAAACCGACTGGGTCTTCTGCTTATCAATCATATCTGAGGTGGTCGGGGCCGCCTGTATAGCCGCTGCCAGCAACCTGTGGACCATCAGATCCGCATAGCGCCTAATCGGACTGGTAAAATGGGTATAGATGGGAGCGGCCAGGCCAAAATGTAGGTACTGCGCTGGTTCCAGCGTACCACTGGCAAAATAGACCGCCTGCGTCATACAACGGGTCGTCAGGATGCGAAGCATTGTGTTAAAATAGGGATTATCGGGTAGAATGGCCCGATTTAGGCTTTCGGCAAGGGCCCGACCGCTATCGGCCACCACCTGTAGGCCACGTTGAGCAGCGGCTTCGATGATCGGTTTGTAGTTGGAGGGCGCGGGCACTGGGTGCCGTCGCAGGACAGCGCAGGCTGGAAATTCTTCTAGGATCCGTTGGGCTACACTGAAACAGACAGAGAGAAGAAGAATATGAGGAGAAAAAGGAAATAAAAGAAATAAAAAGTAAATAGAAAGCTATATGTATTTGCCGGAAGAATGACTGATAATGATAGACGGAAAGGTCATTTCACAACAGTCGAAAAACAAGACAGATTTTACAAACCTAACCACCTATGACATAGCATAGCACACTTCATGACAAACCGTAAAAGTAAAATCCCAAAAGATAACTATGTATAGTGTTGTTGTGTTAAAATGGTACACAGTAAAAAAAGTACATATCCGTCAACCAGAACAAGTTTCAAGCAACACAAAAGTACAGAAGAAAGTTTAGATGCACGGTCTGTGAATAGATGAGCCTAATACTGTTTTATAATAATTATAAATATTAAAATCCTGTTTTATAATAATTATAAATATGAAAATACTGTTTTATAATAATTATAAATATTAAAATACTGTTTTATCATAATTATAAATATTAACAAAAACCTACAACAGAACCCAACCAACCTAATGTTGGCCAACAACATAAACTCCTCCACCATCGAATTGGTCTCCAGCATCTGTTTGGCCTGAACATCAATGGGGTCATGGGTTTCCGAGTCAATATTGAACCGGATCTCTAGGCTAGCCAGCGAAAGGGCACCGTTGGCCAGCCGCCGGGCCTTCAGACGTTTAGCCAGCCGGTTCAGCCACCAAAGACTTTTGGAAATCGGGGGAACACCCCCATTTTTCTCTGTCAAATCCCCCTTAACTTGATCAATACGAGCCTGCGCCTCAGCATAGGTCAGTGCAGCACGTGATCGGATGATACTCTTACAGTAGCGGGTTGAGAGGATTTCGGCCGTCTCAGGGACCAGTTCCCAAATCACAGAAAAGGCAAATCGATCCTCGCCGCCGCGCAGTGAGCAGAGGTTTGAGGACAGGAGGTCAGGCAACATATCGATTCGACGATCCACCAGGTAGACCGTAGTTCCTCGTGAGGCTGCCTCAGCGTCAATGGCCGTGCCTGAAAAAAGAGCATAAAATAGGCAAAAAACCCAAATTGATAAAAGTTGAAAAATCAACAGAAACGCTATGAAACAGGAATGCTAACAACAGAACAGAAGACGGGGGGGAGTCGTGCACTGCTGAAAGGCAAGAGACCCCCAGAAATTTTCTTTTAACACAATCATTATTATGAGGGAGGGGGGTAAAATAAGGACAAAACACCTCCTACCTGGGAGAACAAAATGTGACACATCGGCAATATGAACGCCGGCTTCCACATTGCCATTGGGCAGGGTATGGCAGTGCAGGGCATCGTCAATGTCCGTACAGCCAGGCGGGTCTACACTACAGATGTCCAGGTGACGTAGGTCTTCACGAGCCTGACAAAAAAGGAAAGAAAAACTACATAAGGAGGGAAACATAGAATACGAAAAGCAGAAAATGAAAACTCATGTCACCTCATTTTTAGGAAAAATGCTTCGTCTTAGGAACTATATGCGCTACCATATCTGACGAATAGCCCGAGGAGCAAGCATCACACAGGTGGTAAAGTTCTGCGGATAAAAATGTTGCGACCCAAAATCAAAATTTAACAGCCTGCCAATATTCTAATGGCATGCCAGCCAACTCAAAAATAAGACACAGTACATTGTACCTGGTCGAAACGGGGGTACGCTCACTAGCTCTATGTCTCTGTGCTTATGCTCGGAAACAAGCAGTGTGTTAGTGAATTTTGTACCTGCTTTGAGCTTTAGAACATAAACATAGCGTGCGAATTTCTTTGAAGTGATGGGTCTAATTTGCGTTCCGTTGGCGAACAGAGCATAGTTTTTGCTCTGATAACATAGAGTGTACCTAAAGTGGCATACTCTTATATCATGTACTCTTGAAATTAGTAATATTTTATGTTCCATGAAAAATAATATTATAGGGAGACGAAAACAGCTTCACTCCCTCCCCAGATAATTTTCCAACCTGTTCATCCTGTGCTGTAATTAGCCAGGGGAGGCTGGGTAGGCAGTCCAGTACAGCACGACTGAAATTATGATGCGGAACATCGTGCTCTAGGAGCAGCACTTCGTTCTCCGTTTCACGATCCCCCAACGCGCCCAGGGAGCGGACAAAATGACCCTGTGGATATCTGCAAAAGAAAAAAAGAAAACAAAATTTAGAAAAGGAATTTATGAAATCCTTTCACTTTTCTACGTACATCCTGAACGCCTTAAAAGAAAAAAGAAAATGGGCCACACAGCCAAGCAATTTTGAGACCAAAAGTTAGTTACTAATATGATCACACATGCATTTGACAAAGCTTTGACAAAAGAAATGCGAAAAGTTATTAAAAGTTGATTAGGACCACATTATTTGACAGTAAAACTTTGCTAACAGTTTGTCTTCCAAAAAAGGGAGACTACAAGTTCCAACTTCTAAACTGTTTAAAATGACTAAACACACAGTTAAGTAGTAAAAGCATAAATGGCAACACTATCATGTCAAAAAGTTCAGAAAAAACGGCTTACTCTCCCCAAAAACAACTAAATATAAAAATAGGTACCTGGAATTTCTGGGCCACCCATCAATAGCCACCACAATACGCTGACCGCTCAGCAGTTCAGCCTGGCGAGTTTCAATTCGAATTTTGGGTATTCGACGTTCAGCGGGAATGAACAGATGCCTTAGGGCGCCCTTCAAATCGCCAACTTTCAGTATGCCACAGTAGGGGCGCCAGTTACGTTTCAGTATGCCGACCACGCGACCGGTCGGCACCGCATGCTGAGCCGTTTTGGAAGTGGTCGGGACGGCCTGTCGCAGTTCTTCGTCCTCGTCAAGCTGAAAAAAGCGATCGTTTTGAAGAAACCCGATAAATTGTTTTTGAGAGGAAAACAAAAAATCTTGGAAAAAAGGACTACTAAATCTGGGTTAATGTACCTTAGTGGGGAGGGGAGGCTTCTTTCCCGACTTTTCACTCTTCCCCCCCTTTTTGGTTCCCCCCGTGGAGTGCCCAGAAATTGACAATTAATGTTAAGGACTTTTGGTCTTAATACATTTCACAACTTTTACGACTTCGAAGTTATAACGGCATACAGAGTAAACAGTTTGCGTCTACTGTAAACTTGACGATTTTAGACAACTTTAGATTAGACAACCTTCCCACCACCGCTTTTTCGCCTAAAGTAAACCCAGATTTACAACTTTACAGGTATATAGAACTTGAATGGCATCAGTTTCATGCAGACAGTATAAATACCTAATGTCTAAAATACCAGCAGGTTTTTGTATCATATTCTGCAGAAAATGAGCGAATATTTTTTCAAATATATTCTGCAGAAGGTCCGTTACTAAACAAATAATTGCTGCTCAAAGAAACCCCAACCTTCAGTTCATCATCCTCAGCATTATCCGTGGCTTCAGCAGCCTCCGTTGAGTCCAGGATTTTCAGTATGGCGGCTGGGACAGACCACTGTTCTCGGGGTAGCATCTCTAGGACGACCACGTCACCGTGAACGGCCCGATTGAGATTCAGCAGGCCCTGCACCAGGACAGGCTGTTGTTCAGAATCTTCAGAGGTGGTGCTAGTTCCACAGGCGGTCTTTGCCCCTCCATCAACAACATAGACTGATGCTTCCAAGTAGTTGTCCCGGTTAATCTGAAAAAGAAAACTACAGGAGTGTAAACTATTAATATCGGCAAATTAATCTGTAATTAATTTAAATTAATTTACATCTAAGATCTGGGCTTATTCTATAGAATTGTTCTTGGGGGGCTCTTTGGCGGAACCTCGGGGGGGGGCGAGTACTTTTGGGGGGGGGGGGGCAAAATTTTTTTAAATATTTCTAAAAACATGCTAAAAATTGCGCTATTTTGATAGTAATCGCCAAAAATAAGCGGATTTAGTGCTTAAATAGGCAAAACTCGACTATAAATCTCCGGCGAAGCCGGGAAATCATTGAAAATTTGGCATTTTGAGCAATTTTTTCAGGACCAAAGTTGGTACCAAAAGGAGCACCCCTTTTCTTGGGGTGGGAGATTTTCTGGGGGGGAAGGGTGTTTATGCCCCCCCCCCAGTAGAGTAAGCCCATAAGAAATGTTCGGCTCCACTTGTTACACTCTCCATCAAAAGTTGAATTTTAACTAAAAATCCTCAAGTATTCAAACTAAACAGCACTCAGGGTATTTTTATCGGGGGGGGGCCGAAATTGACCTCCCCCCCGAAAATGCCTTTCCTCCCCGAAATCGCCCCCTCCCGGGATTTTGGCTTCCCCCCGGACTTTTTTTGGGGGCCCAAATTTTTGCCAAAAATAGGCTAATTTTCAAAAATGCCCTCTCAACTCCAATTTTTCTCTTCTTCCCTCCGCTCGGACTAATCTACGCCGGGTGAAAAATCCCAAAAATGAAAAATACTGCAGAAAATTTATACACCCTTCAAAGTTTACAACTGCTGACCTGTATAGTGCCATGACAATATTTCCCACTACGTAGGCCCGCATTTAGGACGCTCATTTTCAGATGTTCTGGAAACAGGACTTTTCCCGACGTAGGGGCGCCAGAGCCCCCCGGGTCCCCATCCTGCCCCCGATTGGCGGCGGCCAATTTTTCCACCAGTAGAGGATAGTCGGAGGATAGCGTCTGAACATATTCCGTTACCAGTTGACAGGGTAGACCTATGAAAATAAATTGCCATAAATAATAATAATAATAATAATAATAATAATAATAATAATAATAATAATGATAATAACAATAAAATCTTGTTCGAAAATCGAATTCAATATTTTAAATCCTTCGATACGAAAAACTTTGTTTTCTCACTTCTCTCGCTCGAGCCGTCAAACTTTAAGCAGAAGGCACTGCAAAGAATTCTCGCTAAATTATCGGCCGCTGGGAAAGTTTTGCACAGTGTATAAACGTGCACAAAGAAATTTCGTCATTCACCAAATAAAAAGAAACCTAGAAAATTTAGGTTTATATAACGTGTTATTATACGTATACACATAAGAATATTAAATTTAGTGAGACATGATTTAATTGAAAGAATTGAGCATCCAAGAAAACAATATATATATACCGTCTGAAATTGCCAAAGTCTTCATATCAGGATCGTCGGTTAGAAAGATCAGTTTTGCCGATTCGTTGGCTTCAGTAAAGCTCGACAAATGCTTCACATACCACTTCACCTAAACAACGTGAACGACAACAAAATCTAAAGCAAAACGACATTTTTCAAAACAGCATACATATTTCCTCAAATTACGTAATATCTGATATTACAGCCTTTTCAGAAGCCACGTTTTATTGTAGTTTTATAGTTTATTGCCAGCACAATCCATTTCTTTACGGCAAGAAAAAGCAATTACAACAAATTATGTTCAAAAATAAATTCTCAAATTAGGCATACCGTTGCCAGCACAGCACGAGCATTTCGCTGGTCGGACGTTTCTTTGGGCAAACTTTCCACATAGGTGTCCACATGAAACTCGTTGCAGAAAACATAGAATTGTTTCTCTGCGTTGTTGACGGCGGACTGAAGACGTTTGTAGGCCGGCGGACTGCGTTTCTTCAGATCCTCTAGAACAGAAAATACAACTGAAATTCATTAAATTTACACCAAAAATACCAAACATTTCTCTGACTTTCTCATTTTTCCGGTTTTTCCCGGTGTTTCACGATTTTCCCTGATATTCCCGGTTTTTCCAGGTCGCATGAACCCTGTAAAAATTATGTAATTTTTAGCCTAACCGATTTCTGGGGTGCCTACACCACCCCCCCCCCCCTACCCCGTAGGAAAAAGCCAGCAACATTTACTTCCAAAGCTTAGCTTTTTCCTCTTTCTTTCGTTGACCTTTTTTTACTACACACCTTGATACATAATCTGCCAAACTTGATCTGCGCTGTGTTTTTCCATAACCCCCTTGATATTAATTGCTGTGCGTACATAAGAAAAAAAACAAATACATAGCCTAACCATAAACAGTACGTACATACCATAAACCGTTTGCGGTATGACGACACTACGAAACGGAGCTTCGTCCAGCAAATCCAATTGCTGTAGTGGGACGGAGACGTCCAAAATCAGAAGATCTTGTCCAGCGGTAGTGGTGGGACCACCCTCTGATGAAGCATTTCCGACAGGCCATTTGATCGGTGCCGCCTTTTTCTGACAAGTTGGTGTTTCCACCGCCCTGAGGGGATCACGGGAAAATTGACTGCATTCGGCGCAGCCATGAAGCCCGCAGGAAATGTCAGAGCGAAGATAGTGTTCTCGAACAACCTAAAAGTTGGCAGTAGCAATCAAATTTGCAAGTAATTTTAATTGAATTTAAATTTAATTTTAAGTAATCTTAATTTTAATTAATTTTGAACAATGAAAGTTGTTTCAGTCGGGGTAAAACTGTTTTTGAAAAGCGAGCATTGATAGTTATATATATATACTGACATTTTTTTAGGGGGGGGGGGGGGGTGGGGGCCCCCCCCCACTTTTCGAAAGCCCCCCCACTTTTGGCAGCCCCCCCACTTTCATCCCCCCCCACTTTTCGGCAAGCCCCCCCCACTTTTTTGGGGGTCGCCCAAAAGTGTCGAAAAATTAGGTTTTTGAGGTCAAATTTTCAAAAATTTTCTCAATTTTTAGCTAATTTATGGACTTATAAGTTAATTTTAAGCTTAAAAACAGCGATTTTTTTGTGTTTTTACCTAAAAATGCTAATTTTTCGCTAAAAATTTTGGTATTTTATACCTTGGACTCGCCCCCCCCCCACTTGTCGGAAGCCCCCCCCACTTCCCCCTCCCGCGGGGGGGGGGGGCGAAGCCCCCCCCCCACTTTCAAAACCCTAAAAAATGCCAGATATATATATATATATACAAGTATGAAAAATGCTCCTTGCAGTCGCATGAAAAAGTTAATATGAGCTATGAGGTCAACATTTAAATGTGTCAAGGACAAGATTTAAAATGTTTAATATGAGCCAACATCTAAATAAGTAGAGGACAAGATGTAAACGGCTAATATGAGCCGCTACGTTTCTCTTGGGCTCATATTGACGCTCATTTAGCTTTTGCTTACTTTTAATCCAACACTGAAATGGCTTGCATGAATAACGACGCATAAACTTTAATTTTGCAAAGCTGTACGTAAATGTTTTCTTCTCCACCGCTACATCCAAGTACACATTTAAGGCCACCACATAAAGTCAACAAAACGAAACCAAGTCCAATCTAATGAAGAAACGAAAATGTGGAACTTACACATGTTGTGAAATCTTGAGAAATCACATTTGAAGTTATCATCGCAATCATCACATTAATTCAATATTCCCAAGCCAATCAAATCGTTTATAAACACTGATGCTTATATGCCAACCGTAAACTGTATATGTTTGCCATTTTAGTCGCGTCAATATGAGCCCAAGAGAAACGTAGCGGCTCATATTAGCCGTTTACATCTCGTCCTCTACTTATTTAGATGTTGGCTCATATTAAACATTTTAAATCTTGTCCTTGACACATTTAAATGTTGACCATCATAGCTCATATTAACTTTTTCATGCGACTGCAAGGAGCATTTTTCATACTTGTCCTCAGTCTAGTTTTTGGGAACGCTACCATACAGTAACTGTAACTGTGGCAGTAGCAATCACAAATTCCACCAGTGAATTCCCCATACCCAATAAGCTTTGCATGCAAAATTTCAGCCTTTCAGCTATCTCCAGTAGCTTGAACCAGGAACTGGTTCAACTTTGAACCAGTTGAACCAGATCTGGCCAGCCATGGGTCAGATCAGCAAAGTAACACCACTAGTGAATTCCCCCTGCCCAATAACCTCTATATGCAAGATTTCAGCCTTTCAGCTATCTCCAGCTGGCATTTTTTAGTGGGGGGGTGGGGGGGCCCCCACTTTTCGGTTCCCCCCTCCACTTTTCGGAGCCCCCCCCCCAACTTTTTTGGGAGTCGCCCAAAAGTGTCGAAAAATTGAGTTTTTGGGGTCAAATTTTCAAAAAATTTCTGAATTTTTAGCTAATTTATGGACTTATAAGTTAATTTTAAGCTTAAAAACAGCGATTTTTTTGTATTTTTACCTAAAAATGCTAATTTTTAGCTAAAAATTTTGGTATTTTATACCTTGGACTCCCCCCACCCAACTTCCCCCTCCCTAGGGGGGGGGCGAAGCCCCCCCCCCACTTTCAAAACCCTAAAAAAATGCCAGTCCAGTAGCTTGAACCAGGAACTGGTTCAATTTTGAACCAGATCTGGCCAGCCAAGGGTCGGATCACCAAAGTAACACCACCACTAAATTCCCCATGCCCAACAACCTTTGTATGCAAGATTTCAGCCTTCTGGCATTTTTTTAGTGGGGGGGGGTGGGGGCCCCCCCCCCCCCCCACTTTTCGAGCCCCCCCCCACTTTCATCCCCCCACTTTTCGGCAAGCCCCCCCACTTTTTTGGGGGTCGCCCAAAAGTGTCGAAAAATTAAGTTTTTGAGGTCAAATTTTCAAAAATTTTCTTAATTTTTAGCTAACTTATGGACTCATAAGTTACGTAATTTTAAGCTTAAAAACAGCGATTTTTTGTGTTTTTACCTAAAAATTGTAATTTTTCGCCAAAAATTTTGGTATTTTATGGATAGGACTCGCCCCCCCCCCCACTTTTCGGAAGCCCCCCCCCCACTTTCAAAACCCTAAAAAAATGCCAGGCCTTTCA